>JAAXYW010000301.1:0-44450 GCA_036851895.1 Orthonychiurus folsomi
TAGAGTAATCTCAACATAAAATCCGTAATTCCCAGTAATATCTTGTAAAATGACTGGATGCTAGACTAGCCTTAAGCTCAAGTTAATTTGAACTCAATTCAACCCATGTTAGACTTTCTGGTTTCCCAGCCAAAAGTATTACTGTCATTTCTTCCTAATGGATCCCTTCGGGGTATAAGTGCTACGCATTTGAATTAGAAACAAATTAGATTTATTTTTCTTCTAGCACGGAAATACCGAACGTGGTAATTGCTGCCTAATGCTCCAACGGCAAATAAACTAGTTTCTATTCGGCAGCCGGGAATTACCCGCCCATCCGTCATCCAGACTCCCCGCCCGACTCCGCCGCCGCGCCGCTGAAGTAACACGTTGTAATTTGCATTTATATTTTTTTCGGTAATTTGTCAGATGCGAAACGAAAATTTGGACCTGGCCCAACCTGCAAGTAGTGGAAGTGAGTCCAGCCCCAGCTGGGCATCAACAACACCCAAAACCACAGAGTTCACCTTCGATTTTGGTCAATGTCATACTATTGATGATCTGACATCTCAACTCAAGGTTTGTTCCGTTTACCCGCCCTGAAACCTGACCTTCTTGCCCTTTCCCCATTTGCGTGCCCATTACAGCTCTCGAATGATACTAACTTTTTTATTAGCTCATAAAAAAGTCATCAGGTCGGGTTTTATGTACCCTATTATACTGGAGGGAAGCGACAAACACTTCTGGCTAACGCCGAGTGCGTGCGTGTCAATTAATCCACAGTTTTGCACGTCTCCCTCCTCCGAACCGTAAAATTCAAGGAAATCAGCTCTCACGCTTCTTAATGTGTGCAAAAACTGGAACACGCACTGCCAATCATTCACTCTTATGTACAAAGGCAAGGCTTCCATTCTCTGAAGAACTTCGTAATAGATTTTTTGGATAATATGGATTCTCAGGGTTATGGAAACCTTCGGAAAAGTTTCAATATTCTGACTGATGACATAGCCAGTCAAATTCATCTAGGGATCCTCTGGAGTCTATTTTAATGACATGACACCTGCAGGCACAAAACCCCAAACAAAAAGTTTCCAGGAATAGTAGAGTTTCCGTTGAGGTTGCATATGGCTTTGAGAGTTTGGAAGCCTTTGCAATTTTCTGAGAATTTGGAGAGCGGGCTCATGTTTTTGGACTGTGTTCAAAAGAGGCATTTCATAATTCTGATTGAGAATACTCTTGAGCAAGCCAGCAGCCAGCCAGAACTTAGTTATCTTTGGAAACTTTAATTAGGTTCCACGCCCATCTAATGTGTGAGATCCGAGTATCTAATTCTCACAAAAAAGCGTTGATTAAGTCTTCGACTTTTGGTAGAGGCTAAGTTAATTGCTAGTGATTTCCAGGAGAATGACAAGGCATAAAAGAAAAGTTTTGGGGTTTCAATAGCATCTTTAGTTAGGAAGTGGAGTGGGATTACATACTATATTCCAAGAAGGAAACGACACCTGCTCTTTTGCGAGAAACGGGCAATTAGATTCCGTAGTCCGTAGGGGCCACATCGTCGTAATTGTTATTGCAAGGTGACCTTCACAGGATGAGCTAGAGAGAGAAAGCATTTTTATTGCCTTTTCTACGAAGTGAAAGCAATAATATTTATGACATTTTTGTATATGAAATTCTCCATTAATTTTGTTATTGCAAAGCATAACAAACCAAAAACGTTTGGTTTTCATTTTGTTTTATGCCTTTCTTGAGGCGGGTTTGTGAAAACCAATAAGTCGTATATTCAAATAGAAAACTAACTCCTCGTCCAATTTCTTTGGGAGTCAACCAATTTAATTTAATACAAAAAAGTAGACAAGTTTGAGAAAAAAACCCTCTCAGTCACGTCAACACAAGCTTTTCACCGAACTTGGGTTTAAACTACACAGCACATTATTATAATCCAAGTGGAATTTCTAATGATTGAAAAGGGCAAAGTGCAACCAAACCTCAGGGGAATCCGCATTAAGAACACAGTGCCCCAGAAGCAAAACATGTCTCATTACATATTTTAAGCACTCAATAAAAATCCTTTGCCCATCCTCTAGACTACATTGCGATCAAGTCGAAGCACCGATGTTCTCAGTGAGACTTCAGGAGAGGAGAAAAGCACCCCAAATTCCAGCTCTGGCAGTCAATTCCTGTACCCCAAAACTTCAAAGAAGAAGTTCCTTCATTTCGGCTCCGGAGAACAGATACATTCAAACGAGTACTGCTACTACTACTACTACTTCAGGTAAGGGCCTCGCCAACCAATTCGTTATATTGCAAACTACCTTTCCTTCCACCGCCTTGGCGTTGGCATACCCTCCAAGTTCATTTTCTCTATGTAAACCTTCCCCTCCACTGAACATGTTCACAATTTCCCCTGACATCCGTTGATAGGACTTACATGCTTCATGTGAAGGGCCAAATTTATATTGGAAAAGAACCTTTTTCTTTTTTCACGAAGAGTCATTGGTTCGCTTTGTTTAAACTCAAGTCGCAGATTTGCAAATAAATGAAATCTCTTTCCGATCGATTGAACTTGGGACAGAAACTGTTCGTTCAAGGTTTACCTGTTTACGGATTCTAAACTACTTTCAACTTTTAATATTTTTTTCAACGACAGGAAGGAAGGAAATACACTATTTTAGTCTTTTGAGGATCGATTCGAAGAAAGCCAACCAAGTTCAAGGCCAATAATAGCAACTTAGATTTCAAAGTAGAGACGCAAATTTCCAATGAAATGTTGAAAGCTTGAGAAACCTTTCCTAATTTGTGAGAAATTTTGAAAACTGTGAAGGTATTTTCTTGCAAAGTAAAAGCTTTCTAAATAACGACATTATTAAACTGTGGATTTTTTAAAGATTCTTTCATGTTCACCATAATAAGATATGAGCTAGCACGGCACTAATTCTCTTATAGCAAGCATTTAACATTCAGTCAGTACTTTCGGAGCCGCGTTTACTGAAGATTTGCCCGTTGAAATCACAACATTGGCAGGGCTTAATTCTTCCTTTCCAGATGACGTCATAAACATATACATTTTTTGAATCCAGTAGGTATTTTGGTGGAGTAGAAAAAGAAATCAACAATTGAAAGTTACTTCAGTGTACCAAAGTCAGATTGACGCATTTTATCCTGAAGCCGATTCAATCCGTTCATTTTCCCAACTTCAAAATCTCCACGTTCTATTCGTTCATAAAAAATATACTTAACCTGTCACTACTCCATAATCAAATATACACTTTAGGTACAATGCTTTAGAATACACTAACTCTTATATTGAATTGAGCGAACTCATTTGATTGAATCCTGCAAAACGAATTTCTTATAAATAATTTCCAAACATTTCCACTCCAAAATCTTAACTCAAGGCACTTGCGTTATGCTTTTCACTTATTTATTTGCGATTAGCTCACACACAGCAATGATTATTCACAATGAATGTGCACAAATACAAATAGAAATCCCATCATGCTTGTTGACCTATTTTAACCGAATGCGTCACATGGTGGGTCTGGCTCAATTCCAGAATGGAATTAATAGATGTATCCTGCAATAGATTTGAACTCTGACAGTTATCATAGGCCGTTGTCAAATCACTCCGTCCTAATTTCACGTCAACCAAATTATGCACTGTCAAAATACAACTAGAATTATGTCGTTCAAATATCACTACAGTACACACACACCGCATGCGCATGCGCTACTAGTCAATCACAATTTACGGGACTTTTTGAAGATGGTTGCAATCTTGCGTTTATTATACAACAAACACGAGAATTTAATATTTTGGTTTCTAATTTAAATCTATGTTTAAGAAAAATAGCAAGGCACACAAAAGTCTCCCTTCATAGATAATCATCTATTCCATACTTCATTAGTTCTATTCAAGACCAGGGAGGTTCCTGTTGTAAAAAATTGTCTAGGTTATATAGTTGTTCAAAAATTCCTTGAATCTGCGTAACCCGTCATTTCGGGAACGGTTTCATTTTAAAGACAAGTTGAACTAATCAAATTACAAACATAGGAATAAAAACCACAAGGATCTAATAACAATGCGCACTTTCTGAGAATCCACAGGGAATAAGGCGCTTCCATCCTAATCTATGTTTTCTTCGTTTAATTTTATATTTAGAAGTAGAGAAGAAGCCAACGAAAGGGGAATCCAAAATTGCAAAGTTTCTGCGAAGGACACAGAGTGCAAATGAAGACCATTGTTCAGCCGCGGGATCTTCAGGAGTGGTAAGGAAACCTTAATGAAATTTAATTGAATGAATACATACGATCGTATGGCCCACAGCAAAAAAAAGAATCCTCGTACCTTGGGCAAAGCCTACTAAGATAAAACACTAAGTGAAAAGAAGCCAATAACAAAGGCTAGACTTGTATGGTGCATGTTTGCGGCGCACTGTAAAACCAACATGTTTACCAACTAAAAGATTTCATCCCCCGCTGAGTACGCTGGGCAATGTCAACAAAATAATTGGTTGTTTACTGCCCTATCTCAATACAGAATGTGTTGAAATGCGTCAAGAAATCTATTGGGATTCTGTACAGATGAATAATTTAGTAGGCTCAAATACATCAGCTCTACTCTATTGACTTAACAACCCCCGTTTTTTAAGAGATCTACGTTGTAGAAGCATTAGAATGGAATTGCCTTGATCACAGGACATACATTTTTGCTCGGCAAAGTAAACTAATGGTCATAAATGCATTTCCACAGATTCAAATTCCCATTGACCTATTCAACAAACGTCAGACGCCAAAGACGTAGTTTCCCAGGGAAAATACTTTACAATTTAAGTGACACATGATGAAAGTCATGTTGGTAGTTTTCGTTGACGTTCAGGAATACAGGAATGTCAAGTGCTGTAGAATTTGAAAGTAATGGGTTTTATATTGTACGACTACGACGTAGCAGCGGTGGAGCTTGTGTTCATCTTCTAGAAACTTGATAACTTAATTGACTTCACGGAAAACACGTAGTTGGAGAATCATAAGCCGGAGTTGTCCCTGCTTTTCACTTTTCCCTCACACGTAATGCATACAACAAATTCACTTTGTATTGCGTACTTTGGGTAATTTTTGTTATTGAATTGTGAGCAAATGGGGCACTTTATGGGTAAATCCCTTTGACGTGGTTGCTAGCCGCCTCGTGCTAGAAGTTTCTGGGCACGGCACGGTACGGTAGGTAAGATCTCCCAGACAAATTGTTTTCAATTCATCCAGCTCCGGTACGTGTAATGTGTTTACTGAACTTCATATCCCGTCGTAAATCTGCATGGAAAATGACTTAAATTTAAATTGATGTATGTTTTCCTTGCGTGTATGCTCACTATTTGTCTCATCTCATTCATTACAAATGCCAATTTTGTTTGACGCCAATATCCGGAGCCGATTCAAAGGAATAGGGAATAAATAATGATTTCCTATTATTCTAATGGGGCAGGCAAATCATTCAATCTTTGTGCTTTAACTTTACATTATAACTTAAATTACATGTAAAACTTTATATTTTTTTGCCAGTTTAATAAAAAGGCTTACGTCACGTCACAGGCACGTCTCTACGCACATCTATAGTATTTGCAAATTGCCGGTTTCAGTCACAAAACAAACTTACGTCTGACACAGTTAGAAATGCGCAGTGGATCAGTAATCAGTAGGTCCCACGCGATTGGAATTTTTCAGGAGGTTAAGATTGTACTGGTGAGGTTCTCTGATTTACAGTAATCCCCTTGACTAACGGCCCCATGAGTACGTGGCAAAATTTATAATGATCCCAGGAAATTTAAGACCACATCTAAAGATTCTATTTTGGGACGATAAACAAAATAATTATTGTATATGTACTTGGTGTCAGTTGGTGTATGAGATTATTTGATCATCAAACCACCCAACTGAATATGTGAAAATATTCCCACAGAGGTTATACCTCCAGAATATGATAATATATTTAAAACGTTGTTACAAATATAGACTCGGAGATTAATTAATTAAGATTTTGAAAGGCATAAGCAAAGGATGGGAAGTGAAACTCAACCTCAGCAGCCACCAGCAAATGATTAAGACAATAATAAAATGTCCCATAGCGCATCCCTGCAATTTTAATTATACGAACTTGGGGAACTGAGGAGCCTCAAGTTTACATTAGTCTAATATTTACTGCCATTAATATGCATGGCGGGAAGACTCAAATCCAACTTTAAGATGAGAGCTTATGTGCTCCACAGAGCACACCGGAGAAGGGAAAGCACAAGGGAAATTCTATTCTTAGGCACAGATTTCATGCTCAAATGAATTTCCTTCTCGGTTCCATGCACATATTGTCCTACCTTGCTAAAAATTTGATGAGCTAAGGGAACTCCTGTTATATGAAACTCCCGGAATCTTTAAGTCTTAAACTTAACTGTAGGACTGATAAAGCTTCCTAAGAATACCCGCAGTGCACGGTAAAACAGACTTCGACGATCACACAACGATTTCCCATGGTTTGATCAGTAAAACAAGATACGAAGAAATACATATAGAGCAATATTTGAAATAAACTCTGGAGCCGTGCCGAGCCATCTGTAACTTTTGAAATAAAATTCACTCATCCACGTCACGTGCAAGCGTGTATGTTTCAGTTTGCTTAGTTTGCACAAACAATTTTGATTCCAAGAATCTCATCAGGTTGGGTTTGCTTTTTACCTTGGCTCATCCAACTTTCTCCCAAAATATCCTTGGAACTTCTGAATTCAACATTGTCACATTTCTGTGTGTTTAAGGGATGATTGAATTCCTGGAACTGAGCCTTCCGGAATGAATCACAATGCGACAAAGGTCAAAAGCAATAAAGACAGTGGATTTCCACTCAAATTCAGGTCACTTTTCTTGTTCGCCGACGTCATATGGTGCTCAGAAATACATCAGCCAAAATCAGCCAAATAAAGTTCGCAGAAGTCAAAGAGTCAAAGATCATACGACATTTTAAAGAATTTCCTTTGACAAGTGCCTAAATTTGAATTCGCCCAATTTAAATTAGGACTATGAGAAAATTCCCACGTCACGTTTGCTCAGATAAAAGACATTTCCAATTTGAATCATTATCTTGAAATTTGAATTGAAAGTCGTATCAAGTGATCTTAACAATCATTGGAAGTCACCTTGCATGGATGGAGTGACATTTAGAATGCCTTGACTTTCCAAAGCCTTTTTATCTTCCCCTTGAGGGTGTGAGTGCCGAAATCAATTTAAATCAGCCAAAAACCCTGCTGCCCCCTTTCTCCGCCTTTCCAAGCAGTAAAAGAGGGTCCAAGGTTTTGGGTATCACCTTGGGAGGCAGGAAGCTTCATTCAGGAGCCTCCAAAAATAAGAGGGCCAAACTTATGGGAAAGAGTGAGCTTAAAATAGACCCCGAAGTCGTTTCGCTGGCTCCCGTTGACGTCATCACTTCTCCAGACTCAGCAAGTAGTGACGCCGAAGGCCTTCCCGTAGCACGTGGAATTGGAGAATGATTCTCTTTGCCCTGGAACACGCGCCATTCTAAAAATATGTGTGACTCAAGAGAAGCACTCCGGATGGAGGCAGTTCCGCGGGTCCACTCGAGGTGGCCAACATGAACTAGTTTCTCAGGCGGCTCTGTCTTTAAGAGTTCCTCAACCTTTGACTTTATTTCTGGGGTTTCATTCACCTTTTCATGGAAGCTCCTCTCCCTTGGTGAAATTACCCTCCTCACACACATCAAAGTGCGTAAGCAGAGAACACGCGAAATGCCAAACAGCACGCACTTTCAGCACCCGGTATATGCGATAAGATTTCCGCTGACGCAATTGGAGGTGGCTGGCTGGTTTCCTTCTGTTTTGACCTCAGGCAGCTTACGCACTTAAAGATTTTGCATTTACGGCTACATCACAATAGATATCATCACCATAAGTATTAGCTAAATATGCATACGTCTACTTGTATGGTCATCAGGTGACATGAAAACACAGCCCTTGAAATATCAAATGATCTTCCCTTTGAAGTATGGGTTATAATGTCAGCAGATTGGATTGCTGTGCAAACAATTCAACAGATGTTGGCAATTAGATTTGCCAATACTCAGCAAATAAACAATGTATACTATAAATTCGTTAGCTTAAGTTGCTGGTAAAACTTGCTGCTTGTGAATCATTAAAATAAATAAGACTGACAGTTAGTAAAAAATGAAAGCTTTTCAAAAAACTGGTGTTGAAGTGTATCGATCAGAGCATAAAATTTTGAATAATTGGACAACTAATTCGTGTTCAGGTTGTCATTCCGTACAGTTTTTATACTTTCCATACTTCAATAATGTGATTAATTATCCCAAACTGACAGTTTCCTTATACACTTTATTCTGCGTGTAGGAAGATTTATAAGGTCATGGAGGAAGACCGCGTTGTTGTCTTCTCCTTGCGTACGTAGAACGTATACGTACACATATAATTCTATTTGGTGCCAAATGTCAAACGAAGAGCAAGAAAGGTCATAAAAGGAAACAAATTTAATGGACCTGAGCCGTAGTTTTATTTTGCAATCATGACGCTCATCCTGACCTCAAATTCAAACGACAATGGAAAGTGAAAGAATCCCGCTGTGCTCAATGTGGTGACACATTGCAGTTTGCGTGTGGGGCAGACAGTAGATGATCGTGTGGATAATTGCGGCTGCTTATTTGTGCTTAACAATTTTTGCATTTAAACGTGCTTCCATGGTGTGCCGTGATGAAGCCAAATAAATTTATTCCCTTAAATTTTACTTCAAATTAAACGGCATGTTTTAGTGAAAAAAACAAGGCAGGTGAGTTTAAGAACAAGCTTGCCTGGAGAACCACTGAACCGGAATAATCCTTGTATCATACGATGTAATCAACACATGATACAATTAAATATTCATGAAAGGGGAACAACGGACATGATTTATGTGGCAATTAACAGCCTCGGAATTTCTTAAATGGTACTGGCATCCCCTTTTCCAAGTTCAAGACAAAACACGTGCAAATAATGTCCGTAAATGTACATTACCCTCGGATAATTTAAGCATAGTTCGCTGAAAGCTGTATTAGAAATTAAGTTTTACGATGAGGCAACCCGTGAACTGCTTGATTATGTATTTCATGCATGATGGAACCCCTCAGTCGTGTGTGAATGACGTCTGCTCTTTGATGATGCACTTCCTGTCCGATCTTACTCAATCCTGAGATTCTTATCCAATAAATTGCAGTCAGTCACCACTTCACGAGTCTTCTCAGTCCATACGATCCTACATCAAACTGACTGGTTTAATTAAAGTAACATTGGAGTTAACGTTAAACTTGTCTGACATCCTCACCGTGTCGCAATTTGAGGTTAACTCAGAGCGACATCTCCTCATGAGTAATTCAGTCGACAACCTTGACGAAGCCATGACCTCTTGCCTTGGGTCATTGCTTTCATCCAAAGGCATGTGCTTTGGATGTGCTATTGCTTCCAAACACCTCAGATTACCACTCCGTAACCACCTACACTTACTTTAGACCATCCAACTCCAATGTTTTCATTCTCTCAACTTTCAAGTCAAGTGTGAAGAGAAGGAGAAAGCCCTATCCACATTTCAATAGTCCAAATGTAAATGTTATGTAGATCTTAATATATAATGGCAGTCCTATAGGCTTGTAATTCAAACAAAGATATCATATTTAGTTATATATACCTCGAAAATTGAAACGGAAATTAAGTTTATTGTCCACACCTCCATTTCCAATGGTAGCCAATGGCAAAGCATGTGGGCGATTGTCTTTAATTTAGCAGCAAAAAGACTTATTTTTAAGCTAATTAGTAACATGCTGATATCATATGCCCGTCGCTCTCTGAACTTTTCGCTTTGATTTGAATGGCATAAATTTAATTGGTGAGATAAATCAATTACAAAGCTTAAAAATAAGTAAGTTAAAAATAGAGTTTGTATTTATATGTGCTGTATGGTGTACCACTTGATCTAATTAAGGAATTAAACCTTACCTTAATTTACGCACAAGTCTTATCTAAAGTAGCACATGTTTCCGACCTTACACCAGCCACGCTGGATCCTGAAATCAAAGACGTCACTTAAATTATTCCAAGCGGAAATTACCACTTATGCTAAATGTCCAAAATAAGCTTTGCGGAGATTGCATGTGAGCTTAAAACCGCAAAACCAAAACTTGCTCTATTTTAAATCAACATGTGGTCTTTAATTTGTTTAATTTCAATGCGCTTGCTACCCGTGTGGATGGTAATGAACAAACTACGTCAGCAAATAAAAAATGAATTCTGAGAAAACCTCAGCCGCTGATATTTTTAGCAGACATCAATAATTAAAGTGATTTCACCAATGCAAGGCAATCTTATCTAAAGTAGCACATGTTTCCGACCTTACACCAGCCACGCTGGATCCTGAAATCAAAGACGTCACTTAAATTATTCCAAGCGGAAATTACCACTTGTGCTAATTGTCCAAAATAAGCTTTGCAGAGATTGCATGTGAGCTTAAAACCGCAAAACCAAAACTTGCTTTATTTTGAATCAACATGTGGTCTTTAATTTGTTTAATTTCAATGCGCTTGCTACCAGTGTGGATGGTAATGAACAAACTACGTCAGCAAATAAAAAATGAATTCTGAGAAAACCTCAGCCGCTGATATTTTTAGCAGACATCAATAATTAAAGTGATTTCACCAATGCAAGGCAGATGAGGGAATGCTTTTTTCAAGTGTGACTTGTCTGAAGCCTTACTAAATCCCTTGAACGAGGGAAATTCAAAAACTTCATGGGCTGTTCACCTCATATCCACGTGTACATAACGATTGGATTTGATTATGAATGAGTCCGGCTCAATGAGGCTTCAAAATAGACGGAGCCGCCTTTAAAGACTCTGAAATGTAACTTGAACCCCAGTTAAGCTCTAGAGTGCATTGGCCCCCAGCCCAGTGAAATTTTGAACAGGCTACCCTATTAAGTATCACGTTTGTTTACGACAGGAAATTTTGAAGCTTACTCGGATTTGAAAACAGAAGGCGGATTCTATTAATTTTATCATTCACCCCCACACATGGGGATCCTTCGATCATCCCATACACCAGAAAGCGTTCAAAACAAGGCTTTAAATATAACGAGATGCCGTGACCGTGCATAATACATGTCAAAATAAAAAATAAATCCTTGTTTTGGTTTCGTGTCAGTGGAATATTTTCTTTCCAGAAATTGTTTACTAGAAAGTGCTATTATTCCATGGATATGACGTGTAAGATATACGGACGGAGTTGAGGACACGGAAGTGAAGAACAAAGGCAAATAAATACATACATATTTCCCTCACTTAGTGAGAAGCAAGCACGGAAAGTTTTTTTGTTTACTTTCACCAACTTTTTTTCTTCCACTCGCCGCCTCTCTGAAAGGTGAAAAGGATCCTCCGGAGGCGAGATGGGCCACCACCAGCCTCGTAACTAATAATATTTCCCATACATACACATTCATTTATGTTTTCCGCTGCCCTGCGGGCTGCCCCTTTACGCTCCAAAAATAAAAAAAAGGATGGATGTCGGATGGTTGAGTGCAAACTTTTTTTTCGTTGTCTACTCCATTTCTAAGTGCTTGTTATGTTTTCTTTTAACTTCCGTGCCCCGATTAGAGTTCAAAGACTTTTGTACGTATATGATTCTGTTCGTATCATTGGGTGGGTAGGTGTTCTGGAAACTACCAAATGTAATAAACACGATGATCTGTGTTATTTATGGCATGGCCGAGTCTGTTTTGTAGGGCGCTATTTCCTTTTGCCATTTTGAATGTAAGCTACGAGGAAGTCTCGAATGAAATAGTAAAGTGCTTGGATTTGCATATTACATGGGCTAAGTTTTGGGGGCTCACTTATCCGTCAAATTTACCAAGTTACATTGTTTTCAAACAGTTTTCTTCTTACCCAATCAACTTCTTTACAAAAACCAGAGCAAAATCTGTCATAAACATTTTCCTTGGTGAATGAGCAGCAGGAAATTCGACAAATTGGAGTAGGAAAGTGAGGGTCTAAAGTAGGTTTGTTTGGGCTATAATGTTTAGTTCGCGGATGAGTTTGTTTGTTTGTGCACAGTGTGCCATCCCGTCCAAGCAGATGGATATTTCCTTCGAAAAATCTACTTCGGAAAACCCATCTCCCCCTCAAAGGAGAAGATTATTACTTTTCCAAGTAGTTCCAGCAGATTATCATCATGCTGGCCTGTATTTTTCCACAGAATTTTAATTTGGTTCACTTTCCTATGTAGTTCTCACACTGTGCTAGTGCTTCAATCACTTTTTTTGGGTTAGACTAACATAAGACTAAAAATGAAACCGGGCTCAAGGAGAATCGGTTTATCCAAAATCTAAAATTAGAAAAAAAAATGTGGAAAGCATAAAAAGTATAGGTTTTTCCAGTCGCGTAAAAAAGTTCCTAACTTGATAAAATATTTTATGCGCAGATTTTTTGTAAGCTTTTTCCAGCCTCACTCATCATTAGCATAACTCTATTGTAGTGATTATCCAATCCCACACAAGTTTAGTTCTGATTATTCAGTCAGATGTTTGTCTCGTTGCACAAACTGGTTATTTCTGGTTATGAAACCAGTCAGCTAAATAATTCCATCTGAAATCTGCGTTCAAGTTCATGAATGATATAAAAATTCAATTAAGCCGATTACGCAGTAAAATCCAAGTTTACTCTGGTTACACGTCAATTCAAATTTGTAATGTAGTGTCATGGAACACGGACTCAAGTTAAGAGAAAGCCAGGAACGTTGACTGCATATGCCGTACATTTAATCTTCTAATATTCAGGACAGGCAGTATCTAGCACAGCTGGTAGCTGTCCTCTCGAATCTAGCATCAGGTCAATTTGTTTCATCTGTTTAGAACCAGATGGGAAAGAAGTGCTTGTCACAAATTTGGTTTTGTAAATACACACTATTGCAACAGAGACGGTTTGTATTTTTAGATTTGCCGTACATGTGTTGTTCTAATTGCTAAATGTGAGCAATTCAATTAGATTCTCTCTGACCATAACAGACAAAATTACAAAGATACCAAATTCTCCTGTTTCCCATTAATTCACCATCATTTGTATCTTTTCCTTGAAGTTTGGGACACAGGGGAAGCCCTGCCAGTGCCAGTCCAGCCACTCGATACATCCATAGTCAAGTTCTTGGACAAAGTACGACAAATAAATCACATCGTTAATGGCTAGAACAACGTCCAATTTCACTTGTTTACAGCTCCTAGTTTAACACCGATGTGTGCTTGTAATACAACTACTACATATCATTTCATGTAACGCAAACCCAAAGCACCCGAACCCGGTTGTCAGGTGCGGGCTTCCCAAATTGAAAATTAAGGTTCACATTATCATGTGAGAAGCACGTGAACACGTAAATCATATTCCGGACTTTGTCCTGAAAAATACAATAACCGAACGTCAAATAAAGATACAATATTCCGAGAAATTGGAGGAATTCTTTGAAAAATATGAAACCAGCTCTTGCGTATACATATGCATTGTATTCTTACATTGCGTGGTACGCCAGATGGAGAGGAACAAAACTTGGGAAACGATATTCCTTTCCAAGAAGAAAAATATGAAGCTTAAAAGTAAAGTTTTTGTTGGTTTTTCAAAACTCCAAAATTCTAGAAGAATATGTTATAATGTTAAAATATTGCTTGATTACGCAGGGCAAGTCGCATTTTGTCCTTCAAATTGTATGACGTTATTTCAATTTGCTGTCACAATGAAAGAAAACCAAATGTCTGAGACAGAGACAAACTGAAATACAATACGTATTGTAGGAGGTGTTAGGTTGAAGTGTTTGTCTTTCAAGTCATCCATCCAATGTTTTTGTAGTTCCATTCTCCTTTGACCGGCATAGTTCATCTCATTGAAAGCAATTAGAACGAAAGAAACGTGTATAGGAGGAAATGTGTATACAACCACGGCAAAAACTACGACGTAGATCTTAAAGAGATGGTGGAAGAAAGTCCACACCATACACTTGCACGCAACTCCTCTTGAAGTATTCCATTCACAACTTTCCTCTTACAACAACAGACGGACTTCGGATTGGATTCTTTCCCCTTGTTTCCTTCATATAAAGTGATAGGATGAGATGAAAGAATTTTTTGCTGGAGTAAAGTTCTCCTGGCGCCAAATCCTGGATGGGAATGCATGCCATGGAGTTTGTATACACACAGATCGATGTATTCCACGTGGAACAATTCCGTGTGTTCAGAAGGAGAGCAGTGATGACGTCACAAGAGAAAGTCACGGCGTCACGCTTTTGAGTCCGAGGGACTGACTTCCGCGTCCATTCCATCCCTTGCAGTTCACATGGTATGCATCTTTCACTGAAAACTCAACACGTGTGTAACCCTTTGCACTTTCTTTTCCAACTTGGCCCTGTCCCGAAATTCATCCGGGCTGATGGAGAAGGGGCCAACTCATCATTCATGTCTTAAGGAAGGGAGCCCCCAAAACCATTCAACATTTACGATGCTACTGACCATGGCGTGGATCCAAAAAGTTTGACTCAATTCCAGGCATCCAAACAGAAATTCCAAACCCTTCTCGGATTTCTTCCCTCCCTTTTCCTCCAACTGGGATGATAAATCGAAAATGACAATAAAATGATCCTAAAACTCTCGTGTTCTACGCGTTTAGCTTAAAGCTGGAAACCAGAACTGGGTTGATCATAATTGTTACTGCTTTTGGGGACAAATGCATTTGGTAGATTGCATCCTCTTTGTAATGCTAATTTAATTGGCAGCATGCTTGTCAGATCTTATGGGAATGATGCAATGCGACAACTGCGTGGTATGCCATTTCAAGTGACAGACCAGAATGTTTACATAGCCAAATGGATATTTTCCAATCTCTCCCTATATAAAAATGGGGTTCCCTTCTCTTCTCAGCCAAAAGCTTAAGGGGCTTTGCTCTTGTACTTAATCTGTACTTGAATAATGTCAAATTATTAGGCCCTTATTAAGTAAAATCCTAGTTTTGTAATTTGTCAAAGTGCAAGGCATGAGTATGTATTTATGTGCACCTGCTCCAAAAGAAACATGTTCCCCTGACATGTGAGTAGGAAATGAAGGTTGAGGACAAGCCGTAGTCGTAACTCGTAAGGATAAAATGATTCAATTCAATTCGTAAAATGTCTGGGCGGGCAGGTTGCATTAACATCAATAACTAATCCTCCATAAATTACTTTATTAAAAAGTGCAAGGCGGACGGACCGGACTCTTCTGTGTAAAGAGAATGGAACACCTGCACGCGTCTACAGTCTACATTTCCCATAATTCAACAGACAGGAAGATTGTGGGTTGGTTTGTGTGTAACTTTGGTAGACAGGTTGTCACCAAGAGTGGTTGGTTGTAACTTGCGTAGGTTCCAATTCTAAGCTCGTGTTTGTATCCTGCACGTGTTGCTTGGGATTTTGTGGTTAAATTGGTCATTAGCCAAAATGAAAATTGAAGTGTGTCTTGCCAGGGAAAGTGGTAAAGTTGGGCTTCAGTAAATTGGTTTGGATCTGCGGTTCCCGGCCTTTCAAAAAGTCTCCGGCATTTGATTGGAACGTATGACAAACAAAGGGTACGTACGCGGTTTTCACAAATAGATTCAAGGGAGCTGCTACAGTAAAGTCATCAGTAGATCCTAATTGGCATACCAGTAACACAATAAGAAATAGAACAAGTTTTGAATTGATATTGCAAATACCGGATCCGTACTTGCAAACGCATACAGCGTACTATTGCATCCTTCAAAAATAATATATACTATATAAATTGCAAATTCTAGTACCTAAATAGTCAAACTAGCTGTAACGTGCGACTGTACATTCCCAAAGTGCGGAGTTGTTAGTAAAAGTACCCCATAGAATCGATTGATGTGTACACAAGCATTGTAAATATTAATATGGCGGAACAACGGAAATTGTTATTGAATTTCCCCCGTGGCGAAATGCTCTTATTCGGATTTAATGGAGTCCAAGCCTAATCCAGTAGTGGAACGGTGGCACATGTTCCATTTGGGGATGATCAAACAAAAGAATGTCTGACCCGCACGTTGTTCCGCTTGTCTGGAGAGGTGAGAAACACACTATATTTATCCACACACTACAGTTTAATGATATTTCCATTCCATTCATTCATGTGAAGAGGAATTCTTTGAAAGGGGAGATGGAACCTACACATAAATTCATGATGAGGAAATTGCGACGTTCCTTTTTTTCCTGACCATAATGCGCGACCGGACACCAGACTGTGGTGGCGGCGAGACAATATCTTTGGTATTACGTCTCGTTTTCTCATGAATCTCCAATTCCGTAAAAAAAAATCAGGCTTTCGGCCCCTGAGTGACGCTACCACTTTTCCACGTGTCACTACAATTTGACAGTATGAAGAAAGCCGGGGGAATAAATTCATCGTGGGAAGGTTGTTGGTTGTTTGGCCTTATTTTATGCGTCACCGACAACCTTTCGATGGAATCCTACGACGTACATTTTTGTAAATAAAAGAGGATGTGCTACATTGACTCCATATTTGGTCAAACAAAAATAAAGTATATTTGACATTCAGATTGACATTTTTGACAAAATATAAATATAATTTAAATTTTTGCATCTGAAGTCAGTGAGCTAATGGAAAGCATATTGCATCCTCAACAATGTTTATGACACTTTCTGCGTAGTTTCTTTGAAACTCAAGTTCGAATTGAAAAAAAACAATTGAGTTGTTGAAGAAAAACGTTCTCACAAAGCAATTTTTCTCCAAATATTATGATTTCCCCTCCACGTGGATTCAAATCACAACAAGAACAATTAGAATTGAGCCGCCTTTTAGTTTTCATCTGAAGTATTTTATTTGAAAGGTAGAAGAAACTACACGTGTACATTGACAAAAGCCAATTCCCAATCTACAATACGCTCCCGTGCCGTGCTTCAAGTCAAGAAATGTTAAAGTCTTCAGATCGGATTACATCTCTGTTCCAAAAAATTAATCCTTCCTTTCCAAAACATAATACCACCCTAATGCTCAAAATAGCTAATTAATGCAAGAGGAAGTACACGTGCCGTTAGTTGTTTCATATATATTTCATAATTCCCGACCTTGTCAGATTAGTGCGATATTCTGACTATTCTGCCAACAATTCATACATAAGTACGTACATTTGCTACGTACTAGCAAGCGCGTGGCAATGTGCTAATGACTCATCCCATTTTTGCAACCAACCCATTTAAATAATTAAAATTGAGACTTAGCATGATACGTACTTGTTATACAGTGCGACGTAGGAAGTTCAACTAACTGCGTGGCACCCCACTTTAAATAATTCTGTTTGTGTGTAATTTGGGCCAGGGCGCACGCAACGGATTTCCACGGACATATTTTGTCTGTCAACAATCGTGGTCATCATAATACTTGAGTTGTTTATTCTATGTTTCCAGAAATCGGGTGGTGGGAGTATGAGAGGAAAGTAGCAGTTCAAGGGGAAAGGAGCCGCCTACTCATTGTCAAAAAGGAGCAGATGATTCAGAGGAGATTCGGAACAAACGGCGTAGTAGACTGTAAGTCATCACCTCATCCACTTTCTTTGCACTTTCTTTCCCAATTTCCCCCAACCCCGCAACCCTCCCCATTCACAACAGCTCTCATTCATGGATTCTCGCACTTTTGACATCAGAATTTTAAATTCATTGTAGGTTGTTGGATACAACCGCAATCATTATTCAATCGTGACCTGTTTTTGTTTATAAATTTGTTTCATGGGACACGCAATTTTTTAAACTTGATTCCTACTTGTTCCACACACTACATTGGTATACATAAATTACTACGATACAATGTAGTACACTGTCAGCAAGAAATTGGGATTTACATTTGTCTACGTACGATTTTTATTTAATTCTAAAAAAGCCAGTTTTTTGGAATTCAGCCGATAATGCACACACGATCCATGGCTAGACGCTTTTGACCTATACGGCAGATTCCAAAAGCAAACAAATGAGTCTTGAATTCAAACTATGTGCTCAAATGGAAGGCAAACGGACAGTAGCGATGTGTGCAATGAGATAAAAGGAATTTCAATTAAATTTCTATATTCAACATACATGGTACAACATATACGTCCAGCTTAGGTCAGGTACAGGGTGGTTTGTTATCAGTACAAGAAAGATACATAAATGTTTTAAAGTAATTGAATGATCTAATTACGAAATTACTTGTTCACTGCTTCGGTGGTGCCATCCAAATTAGCATTTAAATGCCAAATAAAATTAAAATACCTGGGAAAACCTCTCACATCTTCACACCCTAGCAATAATTGGCCACGTACACATGTAACCATGATGCTTTATTTTTGGCATCCAATAAATCAGTCATGCACCTTGCCTTGCCCTCTTTCCAAACGCTGGCACTTTATGTCAGTTAAACACGCCTAATTGTCTCCCCGAATTTGCAAACCCACCTGGAGAGCGATGCATAAATAACCGTCGAAGGTGCAAGTAGCTCATTAGAATCCAATTTTAGTTTTTGTAATTACATGCTAGCAATTGGTGGACAACCCGAAGGTGTGTTTTATGTTAATGCAATTAACCTAATCACTTTGCTTTTAATGTATTTCCGAATTTCCATCCTGCGTGTATGTGTGTGTGTGATGACCTAAAGTGAAAATATATTTGTACACGTGTAAGCTCTAATTGATTGACGTGGGAGGGAGGAGCACAGGAGGATGAAAAAATAATTAGTAGTGATGTAGATTACTAAATGTACTAGCCTCACGTCACTGTTTTCTGTTTTTATGTCATTGCCGCTTGTCGATACCTTTGCGGCGCGGCATGGCTCGGCCTTTGTGGGCTCGGGGAAAAAAAGACATGTACACATTTTAATGAGTGTTTACGATTGCAGTGATAACCGCTAAATGTTTTGCACTATTTATCAGGTACTTCTATTACGTAGGCACTCAATGATCAAATGTGCTAAATGAATTCTACGCAAAAAGTTAAACCCAATACTTCGTTGTTGGATCGTTGATGGGGCCAGACTCGGTAAACAGTTGAGATCTCAACTAACTGCGCACTTGTCACATGTTACACACGTTGTGCAAGGTTCGTTATCTAACAAATTTAAACACAAATAGCAAATTAAATAATAGATTCCTGCAATTTAGACAACATAAATTGAACTTTCATGTAAATTTTTAGGTCATCGTGGAAATAAATGTTTAGTAGTAGTTAAATATATACATAATAGCTTTCACTACTCCATAAGAGCATGCAATTTAAATGCAAAAACCAAACAAGAAAAACCATCCATAAAAATGCGCAAAAGGTGACTCATTTCTTAAAGTGGTCTGACTTTCATGTAAACATTCACTCAATTGCACAATCAGAAATAATTGGTAAAATCTGCGAGACGCCATCAAGAAAATTGTATGGAACATTCACATTGTTATGTGAATCAAAAAAAGGGTGGGAAGATGAGTCAGACTTTGTGTGCAATCTGCATTAGTAAATGTATGGTAAAAAGTTAACAAAAAAAGAAGCGGTTACACAACCATGGTCCAGAAAAACAGGTGCGCAATGAGAAAACTCTCATGCGGTTTATTATGACGAAGATTACTCCTCTCTTCGTGCGTTCAGCCTCTATACCTCATCCATTGCGCACTTGACCTCAGCGAATGATGAGTCCATTTTTCAAATGCCCAAAACACTTTTATATATTTTTTCATTAAAAACATCTTTTGGAGGCCACAAAGGAAGGGGGTGCAAATAACCTTTGCTTTTGATAAATCCGTAATCCAGTTTTTGTGGTGAATACGAAATACGAGACCTGCTGTATCATAAAAACATTCGCCATGCCATGCAATATTGTTTGTTTTGGAACTTTGGCTTACGCTCTACTTCGCACGAACCGGAATGCGGTTCAACCACTATCTGCGCATATAATTTGCAATTTTCAGCTAAAAATTTCACAATTTACTCTTGTACCCAGTTTTTTATGTCCGTCAAAAAATTGGTTAGAACGAGTAATTACAGGTACAAGTACAACTACTGTAGACGCATTAACATTCAGTAGAGATAAACACAGAACACACATCATGCGATTTTGGTGGTACCTGATCTTCAGCTAATGACAGAGAAATGAATGTGATTTACGCAGGTGGAATTCGTCTGAATGAATCTCTGTTGTCATAATCAAGTCAGCAGGGCTAGTTCCTAGTATGAGTAGTGTCATTCATGCACATTCACACGCAAAGGTGTGCATTACCAGGATGAAGGATGCACATAATTTCAAAGTAAAATTTTTGTAAGGGGTAGTTACATAAATTCATAATTTACTTACAAACCGCAATGCATGCTAATGTAACAAGATGGTATTTCCTAAGGGGTGGAAGTGTATACAAAAAGTAGTAATAATGTAGTATCCGGGTGCAATGGAAAGGATTTGACGGAGGCGGATGAGCTATTGTTGGATATTGAATGCGTGCGCATACAATAGTTGCGGCATTTTCCAGGAGTCCAAAGGTTTTAAATTACCTGATCCGCCTTACCTAAGCATATTGCTCCCCTTAGTTTATTTTTGCATTCAAGGGTAGTCGGGGATTCAAGATTAATCATTTAAATGTACAATTCCCCTACCTACGCCAATCCGGAAAAAATTGCTGACGTATTTGACAAAGTTACATTCTTCATAACTGACCAATTTTAACGAAAAACTAGGTTCATGTTGATTCATTTGCTTGCACACCCCAAATACACATGTGGAAGGTTTCCTATCAACTCATCATTGATGACGCGTTGAGCTAATGCCCTTCGTCCTTCCAACTTTCCATATATATTTGCATGCACTTACGTACATCAGTTAGTTTATTATTCTGTTCTGTTGACTGGTCAAAAACCGAGGTTCGAAAGTCGTCGTCCTTTCAAGAATTGAACTTGACTTCTAAAGTCCTAAGAAATTGAAATTACATTATTATATTCCTTGGTTTCCTACCTGAAGTTATACCTTTGTTCCGTCAGTTCAATCCAGCTAATTCTGGCAATTTCCATTGTACTGTTTGCACAAAAATCCACAAAAGTGTTAGCTCCAGTAAGGATACATAATAGAATTAAATTAATTGGATTTCCATTGCATTGGAGTGGCCTGCCTACCTCCAAGAAATGTCTATTCAAGTGGACCTCCTTCCAATGTACCTGCTCTTAAGGTAAAATTCTCTATCATTTTTATTCCCTTGGTGAGGAAAAGGGTTCGGGAGCTTTTCCCCCCGTGGGTTTCCGTCCGGGCATGGGTGGTTGAGTTTTGCCTTTGAGGTGTACATTTTACATTGTGGAAATCGGCACTGTGTTTCTCTCATGCAACCAAGTGAAGCCGACAAAAGTCAGGGGAGGCAGGCTTGCGTGCGAATGCAAAAGGGTATAAGACCAACGGGCGCGGAGTCAGGCTTCTCATTCCGCTCCAAACTATCCAAGCAAACACAACTCGTTAAAAAGAGAATTATCACAAAGAAAGTCTTTTACTGTGTTAAAGTAATCTAATCGTGTTACTCTGCATACTGTATTTTGAAACGCATACACAAAAGTTGGTAAAGGAAATCTTTTTCTTGTGAAGATATTAATGTGCAGTTGAAGTAAACCGTGAGATTTGATTTTAAAAAGGTGGCATTTCTTTACTTCCTAAAGGAAGTAAATACTATTAGTACTACTACACTTGTTCTACTAGTGAAACAAAAGTTTAAACACAAACTCTGCAAATATTGCACCACCGGTTGAAATTATCATGATTCCAACATTGAGTGAGGAAAAGAGTGGAGTTACACTCATTATGCCATCGGAACAGAAATCTCCATTCAAACAGATATTCAAAAGGTTAATAACTTTTTTCTTTTGTAAATTTACTTTGTCAAATGTCATTTTTATTCCCGGAAATGCTAAAAGTCAAATAGGAATTTGCGTAGGTTTGCTTGCATAGGTTAGTTTGATTGTGGGTCGTCAGAGGATTTGATATTCTCTGATTCATTCAGGGCAACTTATCTCCTCTCATGCGTCAAATTCCCCAGGTGAATGAATACAAGCACGTCAGACAAGAGCTTACATTGTGCAACTTATTCTGACAAACTAGTTTAGTATGCGTTTTCCGTGTAATCAAACTCTAAAATCAAATTCGGGGCCAAAATTTACGTACATACGCAAGATTTTTTTACGCAAAAAATCAACATAGATTTGAGATTCCGTGCGTCTGTATGTACGTACAGAAATACCAAATCCAAGGAAATCCATAATGGAATTCAGTTTTAAAAATATCCTCAATTAGCATCGACAGGACTAAACAATCTTTTGTAAAATCTTAGTAGACCGCATCTTACGACCTTAACGACAGAGGCAAGACTTGCTGATTATACGGATTCCCGCGTAGCCAAAACCAAGGCCTTATAACAAAATGCATATTTATTTTTTCGCCAATGGTCCGGAGCCAAAGAGGCGGGCGAGGTCAGACTTCAGATAAGGAAATTACACTCTGATGCCATTCAAATGTAAACACATGGCCGTTGCATGGCGTGCCACGAGAACTTTACTACTTGATCGTAGTAACATTGAATTTTCAAATCCTCAACCGTGAGAATACTTGAATCTGCACTTACTATACTACGGTCCAAGAATAGAATTTTAAATAGACAAACTCTTTCATTATACCTTGCATATGTCCACACCACGCAACCGGTGCGGTGCTAAGGATTTGTAAGTTCTAGTTCATGTATGTTGCATGTAAATTGCACAGCATACAGCAACAAGGTTGATCGGAAACTGGGAAGATCAGTTTTAACAGTACAGAGTACAGTACCATTTCAAACACCCATGAAGTTGTCTTCCCATTGCCAATAAAAATTATCCAAATAACCAATTTAAACGAAAGACCGGATTTCTTAGAATAAGAATTAGCTAGACTTGTTATTATTTCCGAGGGCCATCTGCCACGCCTGAAGGTTATTTTAATTCTTTTCCATCCATCATTTGTCTGGATAAAAGCTTCAAAACGCGTAGAAATACATCATTTAATGGTTTATCCATGGTCAACCCAACCCATTCATTTCAATACCCAACATTCATACTCTTCAACCCTCAAGCTTATCCATGACCGTGAATAACTGTCTCAATCCGTTTAAGGTCCATTAGTTCTGAGTAACTATAAGTGGTGGGATGTTTTATGTATTTCATCGAAAGGGACGGGTAAAAATAGAACCGCCTGACTTAGTCCCAAATCCCCCACACCTGAGGCAAATGAAATCTCTTGGGAAAGTCCTTCCTGGTAAGGCGGATTCTCTCAGAAGGTGGGAATGATAAAAAGGCGGGTGTCGAAAGTATGTCAATGCCATGGTCCGTACCGTACCGGTTGACGACAATCCATCCCAACCTAACCACATCCTCAATGCACGCAAAAAATGCTCTAGTTCCGCCAGGTGATTTAATGATTTGTATGTTTGTTTTTTCCACAGAGGTACAGACATGAAATTCCGCCTAGGATTTCTTAAACGACGTCATACCGAAGGAACAATTCACTCCACTTCCGTTCGACCACATCCGGAAGAAGCTCAGAAATGGACAAACTCCTTCAATGATCTGATGTCCTCCAAATGTAAGTGAAGCTTTTGAGATTTGTAAAAAAAAATTGCATGGTTGATGTGCATGCAAGCATGAGCAAGCCAACCCAATAGTTTGTCTTGCCATCTTTGCACTACATTTCCAAATATTATGTTTGTGGGTTTGACCTTTAAAGTGACGTCCACCATGCATCTTAACACCATAAGTCAGCCAATTAAGACTAAACTATTAACTTTATAAGTCCATACATGAAATCATCCCTCTTTCTTGAAGATTAATGGAATTAGATCCCACACAAATATCTTAATTGGCACTTTCAATGAATTTGGAAGAACTCCCACACATTACCCTCCACTATTACGTGCGCAAGCAAGTCATTCAAGAAAATTAATATAAAGGAACAGCTTTATCCAAGCCATTATTAAATAATAAATTACAAGTTGCTAAATCTAATTACATGTTTTACTTCCTGTCTTTGTATAGATGGCCAAGCCCTATTCCGAGCATTCTTACAACGAGAGTTCAGCGATGAAAATATTGAATTCTGGCTTGCCATTGAGGATTACCGTAAATCGAGGCAGAACAAGATTCCCGTCAAAGCCCAAAAAATCTATAATGATTTCATCGTTCCTCAAGCTCCAAAAGAGGTAGGTTCACACAACCATTAAAACTTCTTTCTCAATCTCAGAAAGTCATCTTAATCTTGAGCCATCCTTCCTTATTCTTATGAGTCACTTTACTTACAAAAAATCTACTGCTGACGCATTTGCTAGTTTAATGAGATTGAACTTTCTGATTTTTTCCTTTTCTTTTCCCACGCTAAAATCATGCTATTCAACAATTCACTCAAAAACTATTTTAATTTTTTTTCAGATCAATCTCGATTCACTCACCAGAGAAGGACTTGTTTCTAAAATGCTTACACCCAATGCCACTACCTTTGACCAAGCTCAAAAACGAATCCAGGGCCTACTGGAGGGTGATGCTTATATTAGATTTCTAAAATCTGACCTATTCATGGAACTTATCCATCCCGAGAAATACCAATCGTGAAGTCACAACTGCAAATTAAACGTCAAGGTATAAAATTACACAAGGAATTCGTCTCAGCAGTAGCAGTGAACGACGAGATTACTACCCCGTGCCCCAAGTCCACAATACAACAACGAAATCTTGATTGAATCTCAATATCTCAACCCCGGATTTCCTCAGCTCTCCCAATCCGGACATCGCGCATTGTTGAGCAGATAGATGATCTCTCCAAGAAAAAATGACAAGCGACACGACAACAAATATTGTAGGAGCGATAGAGTAAACTCATCAATCAAGCCGCTTCGGTCATCAGTCAGTCAATCCTATACCCCCAACTTTGCTGATACAACATTCCCAATGCCGTTCACACAGAAAACCAAAGATTCGTCTACTTTTCTACTTAAAATATTAATAGTTGCTAGATTGCATTGGAGTAGGCTAATTAATTAAACAACTCACATACGCGTTTGTATACAATGAGTGTATAGGGAAGGTGTACCTGTGTATGCTGCTAGTGCAAGATTAGAAATTTAAATATCGAGCAAAGTTTCAGGTGGAAAATTCCATCATTTCGAAATCATCCGTTTTCACCTCCAGAACAATTAGTGACTGTTGACAAAAATATTTTCCATTATTACCATATAGTATTTCCTTAGCGTTTTATATCACTGTTTGCGCAGTGTGTTTTGTTGTCAATACCGCTCGTCTTTTCTTGCGTTTTAAATATTACCTGGTGCTTGTCAGTCAATGGAGACTGAGCGAGAGCAGTTTGTACGCATGAGAATAGGTGTGACGTCAATTATTTTTTGCACTTGTAAGAAAGGCGTATTATGCTTGCTTAGGAGTGAAACCAGAAACAGCACTAATGCAAATTTTAAGTCTTCAACGTCAGCAGTATAGCAGAGTGTTAACATTAAGTCAATTCTGCTCAGTTGGAGCTTTTCCTTGACGACATTCGGCAGAGTGAGTGTGATTTACTAGTGATACCAGAATTGGGAGTAAGAGTAAAATATTTACAGAATTCTATTAACCCGAAGAGTTATTTAGCACAGACGACATTACATTTATTTTTGGGGGCACTGTAACTTGTCATTTGATGTCTTAATGTAAAGAATAAGTTCCTTTGATCTCTAACTCCCTGCCTTTGCTGCAAACAATGTATATAATGTAACACATGTATTGTTGTTGTATTTTAAGTTTAGTTGAAGTTCATGCTAAACGCAGACTAGACAATGCAGTACTCAATTCATGTTGAATTATATTGTAATTCTGGTTACTAAACATGCACCTTCATGATTGGTATTCATCTGCACCAATGTTTTTCGGAAAGTCTAATATTTTAGTCTACGATTGTTGAAGGCACAGGATAACGATTCAGGAGAATGTCTCAACTGTTTTAAGCTTTGACACAGAAGGTGCAGTTGATCTTCAAGATTCAAGTTTTGATTAGCTTATAAACTCATTAAATGTTAACTTATTTTAAATTTATTATAATATTACATGATTGTATAATATATAGGAGTATAATCAGAAGTCAAAGATGCCGCAGAAAAGCATCTGTGATAATTTATCCCTAACTTCAGGAAAATAAAACTTTGTAATTCAAAGAAATAGAAATTATGAGTTTGGGTTTTTCTTGTATCATGTGTCATATATACGCCTCAAAATACTCTTCAGTGTATCAGGTCACATCAGACTGGTTAAAAGTCGATTAAAATGTCGGCCTTCATCAAAGATTCGAGTTCAAGGTTTTTAGGTCAAGAACAATTCAGTATTACTACATAAATACTACATGTATTTTGCCATTTACAAAGGGGGTGGAGTAGTCAGGGAACATCGTCAATAATAATGGAGTGCTGAAACATAATTCCATTCCAGCATAGTATACATACGTGCAGAAATAATCGAAACTGGACAAGGAGTTCATTTGGAACGCTCGTCCTACACGAACTATCTAAACAAATTTATACGCCCGGTTTTGTGAGCCACACATATTTCAATTATATAGCCATCATCAGCATAGCAGGAATATATAAAACACCTACCTGAATATTGTCAATTACTTCTATGCGTCATGAGAGGAGACTAGAAGTTGAAATTAGACAACCATTCAACTTATTTTATTATCCTGCCCATGTAGCCTCTGGTCGACTGGCTTTTTCCGGCTGTAATTGAAGCTGGAGTGATTGGTCGTAATTAATCAAGGATTTTTGTACCTAACCACAATCATAATGGCTTTTATTCTAATGACGGGTGGGTGGAAATTATAATTTCAAATGCACAAAAATTATTCTCCTTTCTTTTCGCTTAAAGGCGCAGTTTCCTATCTCTTTGCTAAAGCATTGCAGTGTGTGTGTACTATACTACAGACAACCAGAATAATAGACAGCAAACATACAATTCAATAAAGTATTTAAAGCTGGCGGCTGCTACGCTATTAAGTAGACTTTGCAACGTATTGCGAACATCCGACGGCAAATTATTGCTAATTAAAAATGAAATCCAGCTGATTCCGGTTTGTCCAAGCTTCAGGTGTCACATTCAACACCACCATGCACCAAGCACCACAGACAGAATTTACCAACTACTAACTGATGCACGTGTAATTCGTCAAAGCCATTGGGTACATACTGAGTACGACTAGATTTAAGTATTGCATAAATAAGAAACATTAGAGTTTGAGGAAATTGGTTGTGGAATGCAATTTGTGATAGGAACATCTATCAGATTGAATAATTCGAAAGGAATTCGTGTTCTTCGCAGAGCCAGTTATGCTAATTCAATCAATGACGCGTTCAAATCCAAAATAGCATTAACCGGTCCGTGGTCAATTGTCTTCTTTATGTGAAGTATTGGATAGTGCAAAAAAGGCCTATGGGTTGACTTAAATGACTATAACTCGTTGCCCTTTGCTTGTTTGTCTTAATTCACTTTCACAATTGAAGTAAATAACTTGAATAGGGAAAGCAAGAAAATCTTGCGCAGTTAAATCAAAATGTGGCTTTATTAAATATAGCATACAGCAAAGAAATAAGCTATTGATTCGCAAACAATTTGCTTCTAATTGCAACATTGGAAGTTTTCACTTCCAAAATTATTTTTTGTAATAATGCCGTGATCTTGGCCTATTTTTTCATGCTGGAAACAGTTCGGATTCTATAGAAAAAGTTCAACAAAAGACCGATTTAGAAGAGAAAAAGTCTACACAAAGTTTCTCCAATCACTGCCAATAAATCAGTTTTGTTTCAACCAAGAATCCAACCTCCATTACAGATGACCATGGCAAGTTTCTTTCAAAGTCTAAACTTTTTTCACTTTGCACAGCGCAGCAGCGCAGCGCAATGGACTCGAAAGAAAGAAGGGAAAGAGAGTATGATTTGGGCCATACAAACATTCTATTTCTAACCCCAACTACGCAGAACTGATTTCTTAATGCTTATCGTGTCTTTCACAATTAAGACAAATGTCGAAATTAACACGCCAGCATACAAGGAAAGCAAGCAGAAATCGGGGACTGCTTTAATTGCTGATTAACATGAAAGTATCATCTACCAAAGATTGATTTTTCCAAGCCTTATACTTTGCACAGTTCACAGTCAACATGAGCTGGTGTTTAAAATTTAAACACCATGTAATACAGTTCTGTCTTGGAGCTGCCGCATCGCATGTTATATTTATGTTGGGTTGTCTAAAATTACAAATAACCTATTATACAAGGGATTACTGCCGGAGCGCTGTTTTCAATCAAGATTAGATGGGCCCACCCCATTGACCTTCACCTCTTCTGTCTCTTGTAAGCCCATCGTCATCGCCTTCCCGTAAGATATGGAATCCCTAAAGTCGTACATGAAATACTTTCTGAGCTAGTTCAAGCTGACATTATACTTAAGTAGACAAGTATAAGTTTGTATAAGCTTCCCAAAAGTTATCAACTTTGTTAATCCACGCTATTTTCACAAGCGAATAATTCGTTGTATAAGAAAATCTGTCTCTGAAATTCGAATTATTCTATGTGATTGCAACGATAATCATAAGTTTGACTTGAACGCAGGAAAACTAAACTATCTCCACAGAAAGTTTTGAAAGAAAATTTGCAGGCGCCACCTCAAGTTACCTCAATTACCTCAAAATCATGGAAATAAGCAACGACTTTTCCCAAAAGGTAGAAAATTAACTTTTAATAATATTTTTTCAAAATTCGCAAGCCTTCAAGCTGAATGGCTTCACTTTTGCAATGATTCAATTCCAACTTATTGATATATTTTCAACAGTTTAAAGAAAACGGGTTTGCAGTTATTCCGGGCTTTCTCAGCCAAGAAGAGGTGTCCCTGTTGAAGAGTGCAACCAATGATCTGATCAAAAAATATTGTCAAAATACACCAGTGTCTGTTTTCTACTCGCAAGCTCGAGACACATATTTTGCTGAAAGTGGTGATAAAATTCGTGGATTCTTTGAGGAGCAGGCTGTTGATGAGAAAGGAAACTTAGTAGTACGAGAACTGGACAACGCGTTGAACAAAATTGGCCATGCACTTCACAAATTTGAACCAGCTTTTAATTCTGTCACATTTGGCTCCAAAGTGAAAAATGTAGTAAATCGATTGAGTAATATGAAAAAACCTACTGTCATACAAAGCATGGTCATATTCAAACAACCTCAGATTGGTGGTCGGGGTAAAACTTTAAGATTCCTCTTAAATCATACTTGTACATTCACATTTTAAATCAGTGTTTAACAGAACTCCATTAACAGTGATACCACATCAGGACGCTTCATTTTTATATCTGGAACCCAAAGAAGGTAACCTTCTGGGCTTTTGGATTGCGTTGGAAGAAGCTACAGCAGAGAACGGATGTCTGCACTTTGTGCCAGGCTCTCACAAGACCGGGAAATTACACCAAAGGTACCCATTAGCAAATAATCCGCAATAATAAATATGTCTTCACTCCAGGATGCCCTTGTCCTTGTGATTTTTGTGGCTAGTTTTAATCATTCTAATGTAATATATAAGATTTGTTCGGAATCCGGATAAGGACTCAAACCAATTATTCATATATCGCGGTGACCCAGTTCCAACGCCTTCACCACAAGAATTAGTTGCCACTCCGTGCAAACCAGGTAGAGATGTAATTAAGGAGGAATTATCCAGCATATTCTCACACATGATTAACTTACTACTATGATATTTTACAATTGTACGGGTGATTTTGAACAGGCGATTTAGTCCTAATTGATGGACTGGTAATACATCAGAGTTCGCCAAACATTTCTACGAAGCGGCGCTTAGCTTATACGTTCCATGTACTGGAAGGAGAAGCAAAGTTCTCCGAAGAGAATTGGCTGCAACCAACATCCGAGAAAACATTTATGGAATTTCCAATAGAGTAAGAAAGAAATTGGAACGATTGAACCAACCTATTTAATCCCAAGATTCCGAAGTTTAAAGTTTGTAAAGAGGATTTGATTCAATAAATGAATTCTACAATACAGAAACGTGTGTACCACATTACAAACGCAAAGTTACATACATCATAATTCAATTTACTCTGGCAATCGTATTTACTGAACTAAAGTAACAATTTGCAACCAGAATTTAAACCTAACACAGTAAAAGGTGTGGATGGTATATCACAATACAAAAATATAAATGGCCAATGCGCCTAATATAATTAATAACGGCGGAGTCACTTCACTCAATGGCCATAGGATTCGCGTGAATCGTTATTGAATTAATTCTGGTTTCTGTAAGAGGTCTGCAGTTCTTGGGGTTAACGGGAAGCTTTTCCAATTCCTCCAATGCATCAAAACCATCAATTAACCTGTGTGTAAAAAACGAACACCTCGTAGTAAGTCAAGTTTTCCGTTTTTCTAGAATAATTATGGACCAAGCTAGAGTAATTATAAACATCTCGCGAACGAGGAACGATAGTATGGTGTTAATATAATAAAATCAACGATCAGATGTTATTTACACATACAGATTAATATGAAGTTATGGAATTCAGGATTAGGATCAACTAAATCCGAGTTTAACCGCAAAATGGCAAAATTTCACAAAAAAATTAAATTGTTGTTTACCTTCCAAAAACCGTGTACTTTAAATCCAGATGTGGTTGCGCTGAGTAAGTAAGAAAAAACTGACTTCCATTTGTATTAGGACCGTTGTTGGCCATTGAGACGACTCCTTGCGTTGTATGCTAAAACACCAAAATAAAGTGTCAAAAACTTTTTTATTAAGAGTTGTCTTAGATTTAGTTAATGAAATACACATCGCTCTCAGTACTAATTTCATTTAAACAACACCTATTTAACATCTAAAACCTTAACAATTTGTGAAGGCCTTTGATTCAAAATAGCTATTTAATTAAACTATTATCTATCTACTATCACTATTATTGCCTGATATGAACTAATTATAATTTTATATTCAATAGCAATGATCATATTTTATTACCCTGAGCTCATCCTTAAATTCGTCTGGAAATTTCTTGCCCCAAATTGAGTTTCCTCCTTTCCCCGTGCCAGTTGGATCCTAGAGGCAAGGTAAGCAATGCATATACGTAACTTAACAAATGGTCTATTCAACTTCGCAAATTCACAGAAATATATAAAATTCAAATTACTCCAGTTTGCACCATAAATCCTTTCATGTTTCGATGAAAGACGCATCCGTCATAATAGCCGCTCGCACAAAGAGCCAAAAAATTCTCACAGGTCTTCGGACACAACTCACATTGCAATTCAATTTTCATGTCCCCAACATCTGTATGTAGTGTAACCGACTAAAATCAAAATGTCAAAATTGTGAAAACCTTATATAAACACCAATGTAAATTTCCTAAACATGCAGCACGGTGGCATCCCACCCAACGTCTTCTATTGATCGCAAATATATCCATTCTCTCAGCGCCGCGCCAGGCAGAAGAAACGCTATTCCTCAAAAAAAAAAGTATTCAATTGTCTTTTTTTAATATTTATTTCTTACCATATTTCAAGCTGCAGCGTAGTTAGCGAGTAGGTTGTGACAGACCTTAAAACCTTTGTCCTTTAATCTCCTTTCTGCTAATCTGCAAATTCTCGGTTCCTTCTTGACTCTCGACGTTTTATCTTTTAAAGAAGTTGAAATTCGCATTACATTCAAAAATCGAAGCCGCTTTCCGGTTCGTCTTGCTATTCAATTCCTGATTTTGATTCAATCCGCTTCCCGCTAGCGCCTCGTAGTTCGGATTCGAAATGACGACGCGCAAGTGAAGGGAGTCATGGCCTAACTTACCATCCAATCCCCCACTTACCACATCGTCCAGTGTTGCCATTAGCACCTTATTTCAATGTAATTTTAATAGGGCACACATTAAAGCCCAAATTCATTAGAGCAACAGAGGATTCTATACAAAACGTATCAACTATAAAGCAAAGTGAAGTTAACAGCTCTAAATTAATGCCACATTTAAATCCATACCCAGCGCCAACGATCGTTGGCCTGATGCCCTGGATGGCTGAAGGTTAAATTTTTGTTCCAGCTGCACTAAGCACTAGTAGCATCTCGTTGTAATTTCAAAATTTCATACCCAATATTCAATAACAAAATAAATTTCATTTTGTTTAATTTACTTATTTACACCTATTTGTATTCTTATTTCAACCTACTTGTTCCTCCCTTACACAATATTGCATTTGGTAAAGAGAGACTTTTAAGGCTGATCCCAAAGACTGGCCCCCTACCTTTTATACGTTGCAAACAAAGTAGTTATTTAGGGCTCAGCGAAACAATTACGAGATTGAGTCTGGCGAGTTTGGCAACATTGTAGGCGTGTGTGAACAAACGTAGGAAGGAGTCGATCCTCGGCGGTGAGTGTTGGAGAGTTGTGTGTGCCATTTACATTTGCCGTCGTATTTCCATTGCGGCAGTGGTTGGTGGAGGAGAAGCTGTCTGCCTGGCTGGGACTTTTTAGGACTGACTACCAACTACGAGGACGCCTAATCGGCATAATTAACAAGAATTAAGAAAATGAGCAGCTCGGAAGAAGTCTCTTGGATCAGTTGGTTTTGTGGACTTCGAGGCAATGAGTTCTTCTGTGAGGTTCGTGCCAAAATTTATCAGTCTGAAGCTAATTCTTTTGAAGAAAGCACTAACAAATTTAATTTGAGGGTATGATGCGGATACGGTTTAAATAAGTTTTACAGTCTTCGGTTGGAAGAACCAGTTGATGGCTAGAGCCGTTCTTCGTCTTTTTTCACGAACGTATTAGCATTGTGATCACCTTTTTTAGAGTAAGAGTCAGCTACGCTGTAATTAGTTTGCAGAACTGATATTGGTGTGCAGTCAGAATTATAGTGTTAAATTCATAACACATTTTGATGTTTTGTCTTTATTAAATTGTGGTGGTTTATATTTACTTTCAGGTTGACGAAGACTACATTCAAGATAAATTCAATTTGACAGGACTGAATGAGCAAGTACCCAATTATCGTCAAGCCTTAGACATGATTTTGGATCTAGAAGCAGATGATGAAATTGAAGATAATCCCAATCAGTCTGATCTCATTGAGCAAGCTGCGGAGCTGCTCTACGGTCTAATTCATGCCCGGTACATCTTGACGAATAGGGGTATTGCTCAGATGATTGAGAAGTATCAGGCAGGCGACTTTGGACATTGTCCTCGGGTTTATTGTGAAAATCAACCGATGCTGCCCATACGGTAAGTTGTTCATTAGCATACATGGTGGTTTGGGTTTGTTAACAGTAACAGATTGGTTCGTATTTTAGTAAAACATTTAACCGAATAAACTTCGCAAAGGATAGGACAGTAGCAATAGCAAGCCTTTGTTATTAAACTGTTTATCTAACTGAAAAAGACAAACTGTAATTTAAATTGCAACAGGGTTTTATACTCCAGAACAAGAACACGAACACATTCATGACTTCTTTCATCAACTTCAGTTTATGAGTTATGAGTTGGGGTGGTGTTAGAAAGCTAGACTTTGGACTTGTTTAGATGTAACGCACCGGTGGAGTTCGGAATTTGCTTGCTAGTATATGAGCTAACTAGAAGACTTGAACGAGAATCATNTTGTTTAGATGTAACGCACCGGTGGAGTTCGGAATTTGCTTGCTAGTATATGAGCTAACTAGAAGACTTGAACGAGAATCATGCAGTGGTTGAATAAGCTTATTCTTTTTGTACAGGACTGTCAGACGTTCCCGGAGAAGCTATGGTTAAACTCTACTGTTCCAAGTGTACAGACGTGTACACTCCAAAATCATCTCGACATCACCACACTGATGGGGCATACTTTGGTACTGGGTTTCCCCATATGCTCTTCATGGTCCACCCCGAGTATCGTCCCAAGAGGGCTGCAAATCAATTTGTTCCCCGGTAAGATTCAACAAGATTTAACTTTGTTTAACCTATTTTGTGCATGAATTATTTCGTAACGCATGATTTATTTGAATAGGCTGTACGGGTTCAAGATACACCCTTTGGCTTACCAGCTTCAGCACCAAGCTGCTTCGAACTTTAAAGCCCCAACTCTGCGTATGAGCTACAACAACGGGAAGCGCTGAATCGTTAAGAGGTTGTTCAATACATATATTCACACACATTGAAAATTTAGAATTTCTTGTCAGAAATTGGATTTCTCAAATCAAATCATCCAGAATAAATCTCTTTGTTAAGACATCTTAATTCATAATTTTAAAAATCCAGATTAATTACGTTTTAATATTGTAATTAGTATTATACGAGGCTCTATTTAAGTCTAGGTAGGCTGACTAGTTCGACAGCAAATTGGCCTGAGCCTGATTCCATCGGTGTGAATGACAAAGCAATCCGAAATTCAGCCGGATAATTTAAAATTTAAATAAATTTTATGAATTTTAATTGTTGAATTGAATTCACTTTGCAATAGATTTGCGGACTTTCTTCGATTTTTGAAAGTTTCTTGGCTATATGTTTCGAGCAGATATGTTGAGAATAATGAAAGCAGGATGTTTATGTTTCAGAGAAATAGCCGCGGTCCAGTATTAAAATATACTAAAAAACAATCCTTGCCCTTCCATTTTCTAATCAAATGTAAACTGTTTATTGTCAAAGTGAACTTTCGAGCAGATGGGAAACTATTAAATTATTTCCAATTCTGCTTGAACTTTGAGCACCCAATTCAAATCAATGAAATACAATTGGTGTGGTGTGGATATATATGCTATTGACCCTCCAAATCCAACGCAGTTAGTCATCCTATTTAACCAAATTCTTGGATCATTATTTGGTCGTGGAGTAAGGCCAGTAGTTCTATTGAAGTAAGCTCGGTATTAAGGCAATGAGAAGATATCGTTTATCAATTCCTTTTCCATTGCCCGAGTTGCGCACATAATAATTGTGGCTGTTTTAAATATCAAAAATACAACAGATAAAAATTAGTTTAATCACAAACGTGATTATGACTGCAATCGAAGTTGGAGTCGTCGTCCATCGCTTCCATCCCAGTTCAATGCCTTGCCTTTTTCCTTCGTCGTCGCCTGAACAAAACATTTACCTTTTTTTCTATCATCACGCAGTAACCTCTCATGCGTATTTTTTCTTTGTTCTCATTTAAACTTAAAACCATGCTTCGCTCCAACAACGCGATCGACCCTCAAGTCGACTTACAATCCTGCATAATTTACAATTTTATTTTCAACTCCCCTTGTATCGGTCCGTACTTTAATGACCAATCACGAAAACTCGTAAAAGTTGAGCTGGAAGAAAAGAATGCAGAAAACATCGATGGGACGCGACGGTCTTCCGCTGCAGCGGCGGCTGCTGCCATCATCGTAAAGTTTACCGACCCACCACACCGCACCGTCTACTCATGCTGTTCTAACTAGTTAATTTTAATTAAATTACCAAACTCTAAATCATATTTCGTACGTATTTAAATTGAATTCTGAGACAAGTGACAAAGACCTTCCTTCTCCACCTCGTGCTCTGCTCATGCTGTAATAAAACTATCCCTTGTTGGTCGATTGGATTTTGTGAGCAGCTACGGTACATGCCGTGCCATGTTAAGAAAGTGTGGAGAGGAGGGTGGAATGACGTAAAAGCAAAAAGTGCATGCATTTTCCCTCGGCTTCAACAAGCTCTGGGTTCATTCCACTGCTGCGGACCGGATCACCAACACTTTCATCCCGCTCCACTCAAAAACAACTTCCTGTCATTCCTGCAATGTTTTTTTTAATCTAAAGTTTAAGTTCCTTCGAGACGTTGACATTTGTGGGAGTTGAGCGAGTGGTGGTGGAATTAGAATTAGCAATCGGGGTCGTGTGCCGTGCTGTACCAAATAGTGGAGGAGTGAACGGAACGAACGCAACGAGCGTTACGTGTGCGTAAAGGTGAGTCAAGTCCATGTTTTAAGATTTTATCCCAGTTTGTATCTGGCACTCAGTCAGTGCAGTAACAGTAAGGGCTTTGGTCAAATTAGAAGGAGAGGGAAGAAGGAAACAAAGGAAAGGAAAGATGAAGTGAAGTTGGTTGTGGTATTTGCTGGGAATTAATAGTTAACGGAACGGTGCATGTGTCGCTGAACGTAGCAACGCAACGGTAAGATTTATTTGCGGATTTACTTCACTCCGTACCCATTACATCTTAAATCAAACCAAAGCTGAGGTCTAACGTTGACATTTTGCGGCTTAAGAAAGTTAAAACAAGTTCGTAGTGAGTTTAATAGTTTAGTCACTAGTAGTTTAGTTCATCTAGACATAGTTTAGGTTTAGGATGGTACTGGATTACAAATACAATGCAAGTAAATTGCTTTTTTCTTTGGAGTTTGTTTTTATTTTTCTGATTGCAGCAAAAGGAAGGGATTGCGCTCTGCTACTTGCATCATGCACAATGCACAATGAATCTGCTGTAATTCAAGCTATAAATGTAATAGTTTGACAGAATAGCATTTTGAAAGAAAACGGAACGAAAGTATTCCGTGTAATGGCTGCAGGAAAGTACTGGTAGTGACAGTGAATATAGTAGCAAGGTTTACAATACGACATACAAAGTTTGGCTGCATAATCCAAAGCGGTGACCGACATTTAATGTTGTTAAACTTGTGTGGTTGTTAGTACTCGGGACGAGTGATAATGAGTTATTGTACATGTACAAAGAGGCACGCATGAGAGCTGTAATACTTATACAGTTTCATTTCAGCATTCAGCTAACTAATTCAAGGAAGTCTGTGTTCATTACGCTGATAATAAACTTTAAGATTTGAGGACGCAAACATATATGAAGCTTAATCAGGTTTCAGGTAGATGTGGCATTTTGCGTAATCAGTAATCACCTAACTACATGCTCTTTGCTGCTGCACATTTGGATGAAAGTTTATGTGTACATGACGCAGTTTTCGCTCTCTCTAATACCATTAACAAATTTCATTATTACATCAAAAGCTGTTTCAAGTCTAATTTTATAGCTAGTCAAACTGCGTTAGCAATGTTTTTTATTGGGATCAGTGTTTGGAAATATGCCAGTTGAGTTGAGCGACTCGATTTGTAATCGGACGACGGTAAATTTGCTCTGATCAGTCATCAATACGTGGCACTCGTACGTTTAGTATAAAAGAAAGAAACTTATGGTCTTAACTAACGTACCTTATCTAGACACACATCAGATACGATAGATCATTAGGTAAAATTCCAAGCAGTCGGTCTTGAGTTCTATGATTTTACTCTTTATTAACCTAACCAATGTTTGGAGTTCTGGGTTCAATGATCTTGATTTTAAGCCAATTTACCCGTGATGCTAACCGCAATGCAATATTGATTTAATTATATTTTGTACGGCTCTGGTACCTTCAATCATTTGTGTTTCTGTGTGTATTTACGTGGGGGCGAAAATGAATGCTAAGCAATATCAGTCAACTCCGCAGCTATCAACGCGTCATCAGGCCTCATGTCACAATAATTTGTAGTCCATGTGAATGGTTATTAAAATGAGTGGATTGCATACAACAGTGGCTGAATGTAAGAAAATTGTTGAGTTGCAGACTTTCTGTCACTTATCCCTGGCTATGATTTACATGTGTGGCGTTGAATAGAAATAGAATTAGATAAGCAGAAGGGCACCCACAAATGCATATTGACGAAAGAACGTCATCAGACGAGGGAGACCGACTTTCATTTACGTTTTCCCGACAGCTCGTTTAGTTCCACGAAACTTGAAAATTAAAGTCAAATTAAATGCAAATAAGAGTAAACAAACGCACTGCTTTAGAAACCAGAAGAATACGAACGTCCTTTTCAGTTAAATCTGGGACTTTGATTCTGTAGGAACGAATGTTCTTGCAAGGATATTAGAATAGGTAAATGTGAGAATAGAAATACCCGTGCGAGGCAAGGCCGGGGAAACATATTTTCTTTTGCTGGGGCACAAGAGAATGTATGAAACAGATGCCATTTCCTGAACTGAATATTACCTTGGCTGCTGCTTTGATGTGAAGTGTGGTCGTGAAGCTGAGGTTGCTTCGCTGTCCTTGGCCTATTTCTGACTCGGAGTTTTGCTCGAAAAAATACAAGTAGCGCTAGCGTTTTTCCAGGAAAGCCATTCCCTCAGTTCAGTTCAGTTCAGTTCCTGTTTGTTCCGTTGGCTCAACGCTTGATTTGATCTATCAGGATTATTTTGTGTGTTCCAGGTTGGAGCCAGTCCTGACATATCTGCCGTGCGGATGTGCTTGGGCTCTATTTTGTGCTTCCATTAAAAAAAATGAAACTACTCGAAATGGATGACCAAGACCAAAAGACGGTTCGGCTCGGGATTGTTAAATTAGGAACTGCTGTTGGAAAAGTAAGTCCGCATTTAATTACAATAAGAGAGCTCAAATTTGCATTTATTGTCATTGGTGCCTTAATTTATAACATCACAATTTCAAGGCAACTTGGCTCGGCTGGCTGAATGTCAGAAAGTCATGTCATGCTAATTTTTTTACTGTACGTCAGATTTGCACGTGGAATTGTGGCTTCGTGGTAGTAGGAAAACAAAGCGCAACATTATTTTCAATATTTACAGATGAAGTACGCATTGATCGACGAGACAGATATTCCAATAATTCATGAGTACAAATTTGACGCTCGATTAGAAATCGATAGGAACGGTGATGGAATCCGAGTCATAGCCATGGGCCACCCGAAATCCTCCAAGCGTGGCCCAATTCCTTTGCATAACATTCTGTGGTAAGTTGTACATGCAAATATGTCATTTTAGCCTCCTTCAGTAATGCAACGAATCTAGTATCTAGCTCACTGGTTTGATATTGTGGGGTGACTTTAGCATTACTCCAAGGTCAGCGTTCAGTGAAAGTAGCAAATCTCATATTCCTATTCTAGCTCTTACTCCATTGTTTGGATTTGGGTACTTAATCCGAGCGATTTTTTAAATTTTACTAGGCAGCATAGAAATGGACCGATAGAAGATGGATATGTGTTGTGCCATTTGAACGGGATTACTATGGATAACCGCATCGATAACTTGACTTTAGTTCCAAAATGGGTTTCCAGGAGGGAGCAAGATGCGATTCTTCGATCGAGGTGCACCGAAGCTAATGTTTGGGAACCGGTAACAGGTGACCAAGTGGCCCCAAGTGGCGCTGTCGACCCTCGACCTGATGAAGAAGACATGTCCAGTGATGAAGAATATGTTGAGGCTTTCCCTCGGAGTTCTGAAACTAATAAGAGAGAAAAAGGCCGACGCGGTGAAAATTCATTGTACTGGAAAGCCATAATACAACTCCTTTCAAATGAGACTGAAGAAGTAAAATACTGTTCTGTTTTGTTTGTTTTTGATTCAGACGACTTTATGGTGTTTTGTATATTTTTATGTCTTCACAGCAGCGAAATGCTAGTACGGCTCCTTGCTCCCGAGCCTACTATACAACAGAGGGAGAGCTGATCTCAAGGGATTGTCCTTCATTTTATTTCTTCGAGTGCCATTATGCTCCTTGCACTGCTGTTGAGTCAGAACCCAGAGAATTTGCTATGTGTGGTAGATGTCAAGTAAGTTTGCAAATCGGTCTTAGTTGTACAGTATTACAACATTTTAAAGTAAATCTATGTCTTTCTTACAGCAAGCCAGGTATTGTGGTCGTGAATGTCAACGTGATGACTGGACGATTCACCGTGATAACTGTAACGAGACTCATCGTCGAAGTAACCATTCCTCATCAAGTCGTCCAACTGCAAGAAGGGCTGGCCATCGCGAGCGCAGTGAAAGAATTGGTGCGGACCGATGATGTATAAAGAAATAATCTAGCACTGAGAGTTTCAATACCAATTAATTAACTCAATTTGCGGAGAGAATTGCATGAATTGCAAATAATAGAAGACAAAGTTGACAAAGTAATATGACTGACATGCAATTATTTGAATTCCATTTGTAACTTAAAATATAACTGAATTGATGTCATGGAACGTAACTGGATTATGAAGTCTGGACACAATTAGTCTAGCAAATGTGACTAGTTAAACTACATTTTTTGAACATGCAAGCTTTTTAATACCGCTAACGTAAGGGAGGGGCTTTATTTTTTGTAAACCCCGGGCCAGGATAAGTCAGATTGAAGTCAGTGACAAAAAAACGCAAATGTTTTTTTAAAATACTTTTCTATCATTAATATTATTTATAGGCAATCCGGCCTTACCCAGCTATGAAACTAGAAAGTAAATATGATGCAAGTTTGAAATGTAGTGATTACTATTTATTTCAAATTTCACTTTTCGGGCTTTGCTTCTCAATCGTCAATCACAGGGGTCAGAGAGTCAAAAGAATTCGAAGTAATGCATTTTCTATATGTAGTAAGCAACAATCTTTAAATAATGCAGATCGCAGGTTTATTCTTGATGCTTAAAGGACTGGCTAATCAGAGCATTCCCTATCGGAGCAATGAGAAAAAATAAATATATCGAATCTGAATTCTAGAGAATTATTAGTTAAAATTAATTTTGCTGTGTCTAGCAAAAGAAATGGGTAGATTGAGAGTGGGTTAGGCAGCTCAGAGGCCATATGGATTAGGGACTATTACATATAGGGTTCCCATTCCGCGCTAAACGGACCAAACTAGAAAATTTTCTGACAATTTTGGATGGAACATTGCACACGCACGCCTTTCATGATTCTAAACTGCAATAAATAATAATATTCACCTACTATGTCTGTTAGGATAGCTACCAGTAAAGCAGCGATGTATTGCCTATGAGTAGAGTAACTTTAAGCTTTAGCTAGTTAGGTTTATGGTGTGAACTCCACATCATGTCATAGCATATAGCATCATACATGCACTCAATACAAGCCCATCTTCAATTGACAATTTAAATTTATACTACACGCGCAATAAGCTAATATAGGCCTAGCTATAGTATTAATTAAAAATTTCTTAAATGTTAGGCTGAAAGTGAAAGAGTTGTTTGCTAATAGCGTGTAATAATTGTGCTTCGCACCGGAGCAGAATTCGTTGACTGAGGACATGCTTGCATAATACAAGCGTAAATAGTAAGGTATATTCTTTAGAGCGTACTATTTAGCTAATAATTATCACTATTACTGGTCAGAGAAGCATTATAAACAGAGTAATGTAGATTGTCAAGAGATTACATAAAATAGTCATCCTTCATTGTAGAGGTTAGCACTGATCGAAGTTAATCATTTGCCTGCTCGTCGAATTTTCCACTCAACACTTGTTCTCGCAAGGACTTGACATCAAAAAATACTTGATAGTTCCGCTTAATCCCACGAGGCAAGGCTCGACAAGAGGCCAAATTCAGATTTACTAATTGCAAACAGGAACGAAGGATCACCTTAACACTTTCGAAAGACACTGACGACCCACATAAATCTAGAATCCTGAGCGGAGGCTTCTGATCTTCAATATCTACTTCCTCGGATAAAGCTTTCATTGCTAAGTTAATTGCATCTTCGCTGGGGGTCCATGAGAAATCTATTTCTTTGAAACTGTGTCTCCATTTTCGCACTATTAATTCTAAGCCATCCGTACTGGACTTTGTTGCGTAACAGCCTAGTGGAAAACAGAAAATTAAGATAAGACACTAATTAATATAATCACTTTAACCTGTTTCATTTACTTTACTCACCCGAAAGATACAAGTGCTCCAAATCCCAAGCTGGAACTCTTACAAGACCAGAGTCACTAATTTTTGTACAACCTCGAACATCGAGCAGGCGTAATTTGTTTGAACTTTTCACGATTCTTTCCAAATCGCTGTCGTCTAATCCCTGTTTAAGTACAAACACACAACTTGCGTGAAAAGATCTTTTTAAACACAAATTCGTAGTCCTTTATAAAATTTCTTACGGGACTTTTTTTTGGATTCACTGCAATACTTAGCTCCCGCAAATTTGGAAATCCTGGTGAAGCAGCCTATTATCGACAGCGTAAAAGTTATTGATAAAATGAAATAATTTACTTGCAACATAAAATTGTTAAACCTTTACTTGATCTTTTAAGGAAGTATCGCCCAGAACAACTTCTGTATTCGTGAGTCGAAGGATTCTTAACAAAGGGCACCCTTGCTGCAGCTCTTCAATCCGAATGACAATTGAATCCCGCCGAGGTGATGTAACATTTGATAAATCCAGAACTTCCAAATTCGTACTGAATTCCTGATAAATTGCATTTTATTAGAATTTTGGTATGACTTCAGATAGATATGAGAAAATATTATTAACTTACTGCAAAGGATGAAACAATTTGTGGGCAGTTAGCAAGGCAGTTGTTCGCTAAGGACATATGAGTTAGACGGGGTCCCATTGTTTCAGCAGCGTCCCCCATTGCACCCGGCGATATTGCACTTTTTGAATTAGGGGTCGTCTAGTTGTCAAAAAATTAAAATAATTATAACACTCCTGGCATATGACGGTAAACTAATTTCATTCTTACAGATATGGAAGAGAGATCAAGCTTCTGGAGACACACGCACGATTCCGAGATTGTTTTCATATTTTGTGCACTCATTTTTTGGCATCCGGATACATTTAGACTCTCAAGATCCTTGCATGTCTTTACAAGAACGTCTACAGCATAATTTGTCAGGGCAGATGACCACCCACCTGCAATTTTACAATTGCAATACAACGCGTTAGCTTTACATTATGATCAAATATTCACAAGTGCATTAATTACCGATATTCAGATCCTGTGCATGCGAAAATCGATTTTCCAAAAGGTACACCAAATTTCTTTCCAGTCTATACACATCCTTAACTCTGCCGGTGGAGAGGTCAACAGATGTCCATAGCTCAGGCTTTGACGCAACTTTCCACCAAAGCCGGCAGACCTTTGAAGCCCTGCATATGTAGTCAAAGTGCAATTAATAATTTATGACACTACTCCAGACTGTATAATCCGTGTGGAGTGTGGACATAATTCAGGCACGTACCTGACCAGAGAAGGAATGCACCCATCAATTTTAACTAGGTGACCAAAAATCTTGAGCAGAATATTCTCAGGCAAAGACTGACCCCATTCACTAGGTTCCGTATAATTTGAATCAGAGGAACTCTCAGAGTAGTCGGATTTACTTGCAGCAGCCACTCTAGTAGTTTTCGTGGGCAAAATTTCTTCCAAATCCGAATCTTCACCATAGTCGTCTTCGTCATTCTTTTTCCTCTTCATCCGCCCTCTCCGGCCTCTTTGACCAGCACCACGTTTCCCGTATTTCCGAATTTTCATTTTGAGTCCATTGGACCCAGAGATTTGAGAGTGGTAGCGGACACAGGCAGGGGCGGAAAGAGCCGCGATGGTCCCCGCCTGAGGAAGAGAGGGAGGAATTCCAGCACCAATATTTTTGTACCCGCGCCCAGCACCCCTCACACTTGGACCTGGACTATTATGACCTTGGGATCGTAGTGACTGACCTCGTCCTCGACCACGACCCCGCCGCGGTGGGGAGTCCATTATTGCAATTCGGGTGCTGGAAGATGCAGACGGGTTCCCCGCCTTTGGTTTACTGTGATGAAGGATTTCATTTTGGACAGCGTCCATTGCGGATTTGACTTGCGACATTTGAGCCTGGAATTGACTGAGGAACAAGTCCGTCTTTTGAGGGGAATTCCTTTTGGGGGATGGAGACAGGAGTGTCATTGTTACGGTTTCGCGGCTTGAAGAAAGTGGAGAAGGAGCACTCCTTTGTACAACTTTGGACATTAGATTCATGTTTTTTCCAGGTGCACCATAGACTGGCCTTGCAAATACAGGCCGTGTGTCAATTGACGAGGAACCGGAATCCGAGGACCCACTCGGGGATGACATGTTAATTATTCCCGAACTGTCTGCTGGTAGTTGCTCTGTCACCACCACTGAGTTCGGTTTATTGAAGTTGAATCCGTTCATTTCTGCGGGAATAGAAATATTTGCAGTGTTTAAAGCCTATGCGTCCAACAACATTAGCATGCAACTGGTAATGGAATGACTATGGGTAAGACAAGCGTGTTTTAAGGCCAAAAAGAAAATTCGGAACTTTCACTGGCTGCTTGATCTGGACAAGCCATGAATGGGCACAAAAATGATGTTGTATTAGTTGAATGTGCTTTGCTATGGAATTCTGCTAAATTGACCTGTTTACAAAAAGTCTTGCACACATAAAAAAATCTGAATAAAGAATCAATGTGCCTTAATCCGCCTACCCTTACTCTCAAACCAGAATGTATAGTTTTCCAAATTACTGTGTTGTTCCTGCTCCTTTCTTTACTTTGCAAAAATAGTGTTAAGAATAATGCTCGGAAAAATGCAGTTCACAAA
>JAAXYW010000302.1:0-44424 GCA_036851895.1 Orthonychiurus folsomi
GCGCAAAATCAATATTTCGTCTTCCTTTTTCGAGTTCAGAGCCCGTTCCCAGATCTCTGAATGCTTACTCTGGAGTCAACGGTTCACCCTTCACCATCCAATACCTTTGAACCGTTTACCCACATTCCTTTTCCTAAAATCCATATAATTCTTCTATTGTACTTTTCCTATTCTCAAGCATTATATTTGACACACAACACCGCACATCTAACCTAATCCCGTCCTCGACAAAAAATTTTGCTTTATCTCTCAGCAATTAATTGCACACGCAATAAAATCTTAATTGTTCCGGGGTGACTTCACCAATGTACTTGTATATATTGGTTTGAGTGCGAGACTTGACGTCTGACAATTCTAACCGGGAATGAGCCCGAAAGAACTCGCTAGTAGTGAATGATATCTTTCACCGGATTAATAATAAGTCAACTCCACACAAGGAGAAAGCGAATGCGAGTGGACAAAGGGAACCCGTCCTCATCTACCAAGTATTTGCCGCTAAGAATTATTAATTGTTACATCGCTAGGTGTATCCCAAATAACCATTTTCTTCGTGTACTGACTACTTCAGTGTAAGAGTTTTTCTTTAGCAATGCTATTTCTTTCCTAGGTGAAAGTGAGATACAAACTTTTTCGTTAACAATGTGAAAGTGCTTCGGATCTTTTGAATTTGCCTGAATACCTCTTGTACGTAATCTTTACGTCTAGTCTCAACGAGCCTGCCTTTTAATAACGCCACAATAAATAAAATTGTCTTATTTGCCAAGCATCGAAAAAAGTTAAATTGTTAATACCAACGAGGAAATATAGAACTTATTCAATTAGCTTTCAATTTATTTAGTACAAGCCAATATCCCGTGCGTAAGTCTCCGTGCCAGGAAATGATTTTTATTGACAATATATAAATGCCTCGATATCGCTCAACATTACTAAATCAAGAATTCCAAACCAACACTGACTGGTGTTAGAACCAATGGCCATGAACGACTGATTAACAAACTCCTTTAAAATTCCAAATATAAAAACAAATAATAAAATATATCCCGTAGTGGCATCAGGAATTGAATAGGTCAATCGAAATGGCTAATATGGCTCAACTTGTTCGACGTCAAAGCTCTCGCGAGCTGAGACCACAAAAATCCTACGATCGAATTGAGCTTCGTGAACTACATGGAAGACTTCTGAGTTCGGATGGAAATGCTGGAAATGCAACCAATTACGGGGCACTCAATGCAGCTTTCAAGGATGAAGATGAATCCCCGGAATCCGTATGTCTTTCTCTTTTTTACGAGTAAATTGCTTCTTTATTTCTGGTATTAAGCTTATAGACTTCGAGGCTGATACAATGTTGTTCGTGTTCCGCGATTACTTGTAGATAAACAATTTCTATCAAACAAGGAAAGTACTCAGAGGATTATGTATACGTTTTCAAGACCGGATTTTCTCGTCTGTGTAGTTTATTTAGCTGTCAATCTGTCCAAAAGGCACAATCCCGCTCTGATAGCGTTTATATTAGAATCATACTACCTTGTACATCTCTTGTTGATATTATATTGTGTTTTCAACTATATATTTTTCTCCATATTTGGCAATTGAGTATGTCATTGTCGCGCCGGTTGAAAATAGCTAGCAGAGTTTTTACTAGTTCAAGCAATTCGCGCGGAAGTTATTAGCTGTTGAAGGGCGGTTCGGCGGTTTACTAATTCATGTGGACACTCCGCAGATTGAAACCATATAAAATATGCAACAAGTACTGTAGCAAAGTGCAGGCAAAGCGCCCATGTACAATTGCTTGTGACGATAATCTTTAACTCGTTCGCCATGTCTAGTTGTAGTTCCGTGATACACATGACGCTTGCAGAAAAGAATACAATTTGTACCCGACTGTTTGCTGTTAATCTGCCCTTTCAATAAACCAGTTTTCTAATTAGAATTATTCATATCGTGTTTTGTTTTTGCACGCAAGGAATACATTACATAGATTGAAATGTACACACGTAGTAGCCAAAAAGTAATATTGATTTCCTGCACGCCAATTTATTTGGCAACATGAAACTAATATTACTTTAATCTCACATGACTGGGATTAGAAAACGGGATATCTGTGAAGCATTTCATTGATGTCACATCGCATTTTCACATTATAACACAAGCATTCAGAGCATAGGAAAATGAAGAAATGTGAATTCATGTTATTGCTCCTAAGGCAAAACACGACCAAGGCCGTATCTATCATAAAATTCCTCTTATTTCTGAAAACCAGGAATCCAAGAAAACCGTTGACGGAGAAGGAGTGTCTGGGAAAACAGGAAAGCCGAAAAAGAAAGTTACAACGGTGGATCCTGCGGACGCGGACGCCGTATTCACAGATGAAGGCGAAGAACGTGAATCATGGGACAGCAAACTCACATTTCTTCTCGCAACTATTGGATATGCCGTTGGATTGGGAAATGTTTGGCGATTTCCATATCTTGCTCAAAAGAATGGCGGAGGTAGTTTCATTTTATTCCATGAGAGTTTTTTGGCTAGGATTTGTCTTAGAATAGAACGGGTAAATAATCTGATGGGATACAGCCACATCAAAAATTTTAATCTTCGAGGAATACCCAACAGGTCTAGCTTTCTATAATTCCATGAGAGTTTTTTGGCTAGGATTTGTCTTAGAATAGAACGGGTAAATAATCTGATGGGATACAGCCACATCAAAAATTTTAATCTTCGAGGAATACCCAACAGGTCTAGTTTTCTATGAAAATCGATCAATCCGACAGTTGACAGACAGACAGTAATTTTGTAAAATTCGCACGAAAGTTGATATTAAGGAGAAAAAATCTTGAACGCGGGAGTGTCCTGTAATACTACGTAGGCGCGCAGTGTTAAATATTCAACACTTTAATTAAATTTCTTTTCTTTCTTTATGTTCTTTATTCAACACGTAAATACCTGCCTTGTTTGACTTTAGTAATAAAATTGAGCTGACCCCATATGAACTTTTTCTTGACAGGAGCATTCCTTATCCCATACTTTGTCATGCTAGCCATCGAAGGAATGCCAATATTCTTCTTGGAATTAGCTCTTGGACAAAGACTCCGAAAGGGTGCGATTGGAGTTTGGAATCAAGTGTCTCCCTTTTTGGGTGGAATTGGGATTTCATCAGCCGTCGTTTCCTTCAATGTAGCACTCTACTACAACACAATCATTTCCTGGTGCTTGCTCTACTTTGTACGGGTAAGTCACGCCCTGTCAAAATACCATTTTCCTTTCTTGTCCAACTCGCACTCCATATACGCACCCTTATGAGCCTGAAATGTTGATTCCTTTCCCTGTAGACTTTCATAACGACGTTAGCCAAAACTTGCGGGGGGAAATAGGATAATAAGCCAAGCTTAAATTTTCTCCTCGCTCCACATTCCTCTTGACGACTTCTATTTTGAGTGAATTGAATTATTCATGCGTAATTGATCCAGCGCGATTCCATTATTGTTACGCTTACTTATCTGGAGTTTGAGCCAATTAATTCACGGATGACGTGTGGGGGCTGCGGACTACGCAGCCTATTTAATACCGGGGTTTTAATATTCTCTTCGCAAAATTGAACTTACAAGATCTGTATTTAATATACAGTATACCAGTATTTACATTAGTACACCGGTAATCTAGTATTACATGACGTGCTGTGTATTTGTAAATTGTGTTAGAGTTGGACTAGAAGTTATAGATCAAGCTAATTTGCGCTGGTTAACCGCAGAGGCTTTTTCTATGCTCTTCAATACAGAATATATTTCAAGCATAGAATGGTAAAAAAGTAAATAGAATTATGTTCGAAAGAACAGTGTAGATTTGGCTGCATTTTTCAGCACTATATTCAGGCGGCATTGTAGATGCCTAACTTTTGTGTACATGATTAATGACCACCCTCGCTTTCATTCCTTTCAAGATGCCCTTCCTCTCAAGACGTCGAGTCAAGAGCCTCTCAATCACAATTTCCAGGCAATATCACACAACTTAGTGCCTCTTGTATGTTGGCGTGCTCGTGTGTGTTACAAAAGAATGTCATTTTAATTTAGTCGTCAAGTGCTAAAACGGCGCCTGCGGTTTCACGATTTTCAAAGAAAAACTCATATTTGTAATTTGCTCAACCACAGCTACTTTTTCTGCTAACATTAAAACAAATGTGATGCATGCGACTCAGGATTCTGGTATATCATTGATAATTAAGAGAAGAAACTACTTTTCGCAGAGCTTCCGGACTACATTACCCTGGTCAACCTGCCCAGAATTTAATGGAACAAAGAATCCAGAGTGTGAGGTGAGAATCGCGGAGTTCCGCAACTTTTGTATTGGTGGGATGGGGTTAAATGAGATCACTTTGAATAAATGTTTACTAACCACACTATACAGTACTGTCTCAAGCATGCTGGATTAAACATTGTGGTTTAATCTTACACATTTGAAGAACAAACACTTTGAAAGTTTAAATATTAACGACTATTTATTGGTTCTCCAATACAGAAAAGTGGTTCAACTCAGTATTTTTGGTACCGTGAAACTCTTGACATTTCTCCAAGCATCGAAGATCCAAAAGACTTCAATCTACAAATAGCAGCCGCATTGTGTACGGCATGGGTTCTAGTCTACCTCTGTTTGGCTAAAGGAATAGCATCGTCCACCTATGTAAGTTTAATTCAAGTGGTCGTTTGAAAAGCATGTAATAAATTGTGCGGAGTCTCTCCATTGGCTATTTCGCTTTTAAGAGAAAGTAGACACCCTTCGGGGGTACGTGCTTCACATGGGGTTCAACTCTTATCTCTTCTCAAATCTCCCATGCTAGAATTCAATCAAACTTGCAACACTTACCATGTTTTGGCAACCACTTGTTGAATGAAGGCACTCGGCTGGAATTACGGCTGAACACCACATTACATTTCATTGACGACGCCTTTTTTTTTACTTGTGATTCAATCTAGATCGTCTACGTCACGGCCATATTTCCGTATGTGGTCCTTGTCCTCTTCTTTTGCCGAGGAGTCACACTTCCGGGAATGGGAGATGGAATTCTTCATCTCTTCACGCCAAAGGTAGAAAGCGTGCACATAAATGGAATACTAATTAGAGATTAAGTTGCGCATGGCTGAACTCGAGTGACATAATTCATATTTCTTGTTCGTGAGATACTGTTGCAGTTCACACAAAAACCCACTAAAAGAGTTTTAAATCAAATTTGCTAAGCTAAATGAAAATGTACTTGTGTGGATTAAGCATTATCTGCAACAGAAATCAGGAGATCCAGCTCGAAAATGCTCTTGTCTGGACTTCCTCTTTTAGTGAAAGCACCGACTGTGACTGTACTGTCACGTATGCATGAAATCTACTCCGTTCACACAGTGAACATGTAATTAAATTTTAAGCTTGTGTGAGTAAATGCTTGTTTTTAGCATCTAGTCTAAAGCACAATTGATGTGTGCTTACCCTTAATTTATAATACTGCACTCATTCTGTACAGTGGGAGATGCTCACAGAGCCAAGGGTTTGGCTGGAAGCTGGAACGCAGATATTTTTCTCCTTGGGGCTTGGTTTTGGTGGACTCATAGCTTTTGCTTCTTACAATCCTGTGAATAACAACTGTTGTCGAGACGCAATTACCGTGTCACTCACTAATTGCTTTACGTCAATGTTCGCAGGGATTGTGATCTTCTCTGTCATAGGTCAGTTTACCAATTGCAAGATATATCTTAGCTATGCTTTAATAAACTTCTATATAATTTGATTTTTTTGCATTGTTTGTAAACTAGTTAATATATGCTAATACATTTATATTTTCATAGGTTTCAAGGCCCACCTCATGCATGATACATGCTTGACTTTAGCCAATCGCACAATATTTGATCACACTGGGATGATCCTTCCTCAACCGTTTCCAGAACCGAATTCAAGGTACAATCTTCCGAATGGGACAGAATTGAATATTCCAGATTACGTGAAATGCAATTTACAGGATGAACTCGACAAGGTACAATACAGAGTACACGTACTGGGACACTGAATTTTTACAAATAAAAGATCACATGGTCATGCCCTCGCAGTGTCACAGTGCTCAGATCTCTTTGTAGCAGTAGATGATTCTTTAATCTGTATCGTACTCTCTTTTGTAGACGGCCCAAGGACCTGGACTGGCATTCATTATTTTCACAGACGCTATCAACCAATTTTCATTTTCACCATTCTGGGCCATTCTTTTCTTCTCGATGTTATTTACACTCGGAATTGATTCTCAGTTTGGTACATTGGAAGGAGTCGTAACATCTATTGTCGACATGAAATTGTTTCCGAATCTACGAAAGGAAATCCTAACGGGTGAGCATTTCTGTCTTCCGCATATATTATAGCATAAAGGTTTTTTCTAAGAACATTTTGTTAAGTAAGGTGCAATACACTAAAATGCTAAATTAAAACTTTGAATCCACTTTATTTTCTAACAAAACACCAATTTTGTATTGACGTGCGGACATATAATTGAAGCTTTAGATTACGATAAGCGCTAGTAAAACTTGGGACATTACTTTAAGTTTGGAATCAAACAACTGAATTGAGCCACTCCTGTGATACCTCTTATACTTTGTTGAATCAGTTTCACAGGTGTGTGGGCTTTTAGTGACGTCACAGGTTCGGCAAATTTTTCTGTCTTTTGTATTTCCTCCACTTTGTCCAATACACGTTTGACCTCCCAAACACTGCAGTTGACAGGAAAATAGAAAAGGAACCTTCCAGTCACAGTCACCACCTTCTACTGATTTACATACTACCCTACTGTAAATTTTGTTTTGAAAGAGGAGTATCTCGTTGTGAACGTGTCTGGTTTGGATAACCTGGACAAATATAGTTTTTCCTTGCATTTTTTTTTACTTTGATTATCTGACTCGTCTTACCGCATGATGATCCTCCTTAAACATTCCGCTCATTACAAAGTTTTGCACTGAAATAGGGACAATTAATTTAATTTGAAGAGTGGTATAATGTACGACTCGTGCGAACATATTGTAGCATATTTCTAAACTCTATTGTCTCACCGCAATAGCATTTATGCAATGTCAAGTGACATCCCAAAATCTGTCTAGGGTTGCAAATTCGATCCCCATGAATCCCATCTATTGTATGGAACCTCCATTCATTCCACTTCAAGTTTAACTTTTCCCATATTTTTCGGTCAGACTGGTCCTTCCGCGAATTATTATATTCCCATTCTAATTCCGCTCGGAACCTGACTTCTGCATATGGGTTAACATTCATCACCAAATTCGAGGAAGTTAATTGTAGGGGCATATAGTTCAAAAACAGATTCGTTTATGGAATGCGATCCCGGATATTCCGTTAAGAACAAGTTTCCGTAGTTTTTGGTTTGCTCTACGCAGTCCCTTTCCACCTTAATCTTCTGCCCATTGGTGTACCTCAGTATTGAAAGAAGTATTGAGAATACGACTGACGACAGTGTAAGTCGTAAAGTCGCACGTCGCTGGAGGGACATACTTGTATCAGCAATATTGCTGCACTCTGAAATTGGGCGAGATTCAGAACTAAACGCAATCTATTCTGGTCGCTGTTTTCAGTTTACTTATTACAATTATTGTTGAATGTTTTGCTGGTTGCTAAAAACTGGCGTTATAGCGACGCAATGAATGCAAACCCTAGCAAAAATGCCACCATGGTAGCACACTCTTGCTGCCCACTCAAAATACAAAATTTCAAATGGCAACCGATTTTATCAAAATAATTTTCTTTAGTGGTTAAAAAAAACATATTAGGCCTTTTGCATGCAAAGAGGACCGCTTTTACTAACATGCGTTCGTACAGTACATGATAAGTATCCTTATCATGTACTAAAAAGTACAATTTTCAGAAATTTCAGAAAGAACGCCAAGAATTTCAGAAGAATCTTTTACACCAATGTACTACGGTAATACGACAGGCAGACATGTGCAAGCGCGTTTAGGCTGTGAGGCATTATGCGTTCTGCCTGATAAATGCGCTGTGCGGCTAGAAAATTCTAGGCTTCCTCCAAAGAAATACATAATGTTCAAATACCGGCGAAAGGTGAAATCGCGATTAACTTCCATTGAAATGCACAATGCTTAGACGAGCAAGTTGGATTATCCGGTGTGACGTGATTTTTTTTATTCTTTTCAAACATAAATAACATCTCCCTTTTGGTTTAGCTAGCTAATTAATCACCATGCGCCCCAGCCACAATAAGCAATTCCAATAGTCCACACCAGACAGGCCAGCACCAACAGTACCGAAATTGTGTGCGACGATCCTCTCTCATCAAACGTCTCATCATAGTCCACTAGCTGAGGCTAAACCAATAATTTTCCACAGCTATTTAAAATATAACTTAAAATTAAATGTATTCTTACCACTACGGATAGGAGCCCTTTGTGTTTTCCGACAACTCTTTGTGTTTCTGACTTCATGTGCCCATTTAAAGTCCCTGCAGAGGGTACAAGTAAATTAAAATTTCCGCGTAGGATTTAATTAAAATTTACATACATGGACCATGAGCTTCTCCTCGAGCACCTAAAAGATGAAACTCCTCCGAGTCAAGGTCAAATTCAACGTCAAACTTGGTACCTTTCTCGTTGTTTCTCATAGTAAACTTTGTTCTCCAATGAAATGTGCAAAGGTAGGTGTTGTCAATAATTTCGTGGGTTAGATCAAAATACGGATGACTGTCATCCTCCTAAAAGTAGGGTAGTGTTACATGGGTTACGACTCTTGCACTAGATCAAATCATTGTATAGCTGGGCACCCCTACAATATTGAATTCTAATGTCTTCACACCAGTGGTCCAAGCTCCAAGCATATTAGTCCTATTGCTCTCAGGACCTGGCCTGTGAAGGACTATACATATAACCACAGGATCAAGTCCCTGTTTACAGCAATAACCAACTGAGCACTTAGTGTACTGAACAGAGTCATCGCGGCTTCTTATTAGAAATCATACCATATGTTTATCCTTGGACAGCCCAATGGAAATGAACTCATCGCTTTCCCCTATCTCTCGAATTAACATATGTGTTTGGTATCCTTTGTTCCTGTATTCAATGGTTACAACTGCTGGGCAATTATGCTCTGCAATACATGTGTCGCATCCAGGTTGGAGTGGGTGACAAATTTTTAAGCAATATTTATCAAATCCACAACCGTGGTAAACGTCATCAACCATTTGGTTGGCTGTCTATATATTATACGAAATGTTGAGAACCAAAGAGGGCACGAATATACATGTTTCATGTAGTTAAATGTGTTTACCCTTTTGGTGTAGCTTAGGGCTCGTGGTATTGAGAATAATAATATCATTAACCGTAGAGTCATTGTATTAAATACCTCCATTGCCAAGCCTTTAATCAAGAACAAGCAAAAGCAAAAAAAAATTATGTAGTTTGGTATCCTGTCAAGGTTATCGCCAGTATTTATTATCTAAGTTGTAAGTGCCACTATGGAGACCAATTTCACTTCAGATTGGATTCAAGATTTAATATTTTGCAGTGCAACGTGCTGTTGGGATAGACCCAAGGGGGACCTGTCCATTTACGCATTAACCAAAGCTAACAAGATAAACTTCAATTTAGAATGTTGCCTTTGGATGTCAATTTCTTCAATTTTGCAGGTATTCTATGCAGTATCTGCTGTGCTCTTTCCATGATGTTCGCTCACGGAGCCGGAAACTACATTTTCTTCCTCTTCGACAGTTTTGCGGGAAACATGCCGCTTGTAAGCTTTTTTACTAAATAGTAATGTATAGGTTATTTCAACAAACAGTAAATTATGGGTTCACAACAAAATCAGCAGCGCCAGAATCCATAAATTACAAGGGCAAGTTGCCCTGTTTAAATAACCGAATTGAATTACAGTAACAATTTAATTTTTTGTATTTACTATCCCAAATCAGCTGGTCATCGCTTTCTTTGAGTGTATTGGAGTGTCCTACATTTACGGCCTAGGAAGGTGATTATAAAACTAACCAAGGAAGAATGTTAATGTTAACTATAGGTTTTAAGTTTTGAAGCATGTCTTTTTATGACTACAGATTTGCAGAAGACATCCAGTTGATGACTGGGAAAAGACCCAATATATACTGGATGATGTGTAAGTGGAAAAGTGGATGGCGCTAAAGACACTCTGGTTCTCACAATGTACTCCTTTTCTTGTTGATAGGTTGGAAGTACATATCTCCTTCAGCTATAATAATAATATTAGCAGCCAGTTGGTATAATATTATTAAAGATGGAAGCAAATACCCGCGGTGGGACAGCAAGAACGCGGAAAATATTAATGAAACTTGGCCAAATTGGGCTTTATGCTTGGCTGTGTTTTTGGTTCTGATTGCAATCATTTGGATTCCAATTGTAGCAATCCTGAGGTACGTGCAAATAAAACTAACCAGGAAATGTCCTCAAGTTATCTTGGGAATGTTTACTTTTAACAGAAAAATGGGAGTTGTTTTGTTTTCGAAAGAAGAACCGTCTTGGTTTCCAGCTGATGATTTACGTGACTTTCACGGAATCGTTGCTCACGAGCCCACGTCTGCAGAGAGATTCCTTTTCGGATTTCAGGACGATGGAAGTGAAGGGATTATATTCCGCACAAAGCCACGGAAAGAAGATGATGATGACGATGATGATGACATTAACTAAACATCATTAAAATATTTCTTTTGCCTTTCTCTACGTACTTTGGAGTTGCATAAGTTTGAGGTCAAAAGTAATGCAATGTCCGACCAGGCCAGGAGAGGTTGGCACTTCTTGATTTAAGGAAAAACAAAATCAATGCAATGAATTGAGCGGATAATAATAACACATCAGGAATGACAAGATATTCGGAATAGTAGTCGACTTTAGGAGTTTAATGGTGTTAAGGTTAGTTCAGGATATAGAACAGGGCGTTGTGAGAACATGTGGTGCTGCCATATTACAATGCAAAAGGCAGGTTTACTGGAGAGCTGAATCGGTGATTTGGGCATGCTAAAGTACAGCAGATATGTAATTATCGAAAATCTTAAGGATGTAATTCCGGATAATGCAAACGCACGTTGCAATGATGGTGATGGTTGTTCTATTTCCCTGCGCTAAATATTGAAATTGTATTTCGACACAACTTTGACAAATATTAGACGATTGTGATACGGATCTGTGTGAGTATATTTAGAATGGAGAATAACCCCAACCCGTGATTTGTTCGTCTGGTAAATCTCAGAAAACACAAAAGCAAGAACAACAATATCAAACAGGTTCTTTTTTGATTTGGAACCTTAGAATTTATAAACTAGGATAGGGATAACAATTTGCTTCTCCCATTTGTTTTGCTTTTATGTCTACTAATTGAGCGCAAGCAATGCAATTTATCCTATAAAATGAACAACAAAGAGAAAAAAGAGAACATTTGTGTAGTGGCTTTTTTGCTAGACGTGCACCCATAATTGATTTGAGCAAGAGAACTTAACAGTGTATTTCAATGTATGTGATAAGTTGACAATAACTGTGACACTTCTGACTGTAAACGTAATTATAAACTGATTCATCGGATTTGTCCAGCTACGATAAATAATGTTAATATAATTCAGGTTCTTATGCTACTTTTGATCCGACTATGTCGATTACGTTTAACGTTTCAACTGAAATTGAACTGCATCTCGACTGTAGTCGAATGAAATTCAATACGAAGAAAATACGTGTATTTGCTGTAATTCACTTGGTGCCGAAATTCTAAACTTACATAGTATATTTCCTAAATTCAGGGATTATCCTTATTGCGTGCGTACTTACTTGAAAATTCTGAATTAATAATTAATATTTTAGAGGGGCTCTGTGCACGATAAGCGTGCCATTGCCATTGCGAATTGGAAAAGAGCAAGCGTAAGACGCGAAGAAGAACGCGCACGTATACCCTGAGTAGTATTAACGTTTAGTTCATATGACGTCTATTATTTTCAGCTCAGTTTTGTGTAGTTGTGCATAAGTTTAGATGTTGGCTTTCTTTCGGAAGGACCGGTCTTCGGGAGACAAAGTATAGAACAATAGTCGCTCCTCGGAAGGAGTGCCCTTTCAAACGATGATCGGAGCTAATTAGTGGAGCATAGAGTGTTATTTATTCAACTGATGGAGAAATCTACCTGTTGTAGAATAACTTGTGACTGTAAACTAAATATGCCATAAAATACACATACCTTCAGTAGGCAACATGTGCCGTGCAAGGTGGAACATCAGCAGTGTTCCTTACCGAAATCAAAAACCGACGTACAATAAAGAACTTATTACCTAAAGAAGTGTTTAGTTCAAGTATTATTTATATTCCTTCGTCATGGAAACTGCCTGGAAGCAATGCTTATTTACCTACAACAATATTTTACAGTGGGGTTAGGAAAAAATAGTAGAATTTAATTTACATTTGCTAGACATGTATTATTTTGTAAATTTCCAAATTTTGTAAAATTTGAAGATCATTTCCATATTTCCAATAATTCACTATGGAAGACCGAGAATTCCGTTTATTCTCCATTGACGATGATGGAGAACTTGGAGGTATTAGTGTCTATCAAAATCAGGCTGGATTGCAGCCACTATCATTCAACTTGGAAATTAATAATAACGTCACCGGCGGAAATGATGCAAATGGAACTTTGAACTTCAGTCAAGTTGGAAGTAGCGGTGGTGATGGCCCTCCGGAAACGCTTCTTGTACATCGGATTCAATTTAATACAGAGAGAGATACTACAACACAAGAAGTACCCCAGGCTTGTGCAACAAGTTTCTTGGCAGGGATTACACTTGTAAGTATTAAAGCAGTTTAAAGCGGACTCAACTTGAAAGGAGACTTGAATTACATTCGGTTTGCACTCCAGGTGACGATGTTAGCAATTGGTGGTTATAGTTTTTATATTTGGAAAACCATCCCTGCAAATTGCATGAGAATTGCGGAACATCCATGCTGGGATTTTGAAGTCTGGTGTATTATATGGCTGGCAACCTGTGGAATCTTAATCATATGCTACCTTATGCATTCCATGTTCACCGGAAGAAGGATACACGAAGGGACATTTAGCGGAGTACGCGTACTAACTAAAGCTTTGAAAAATTGGCAGTCGCACACCTACATCTTAAATTTATTACCATTTGAAACATTTAATTTACAGTGCATGTTTGCTCTTGGCACGATCATCATTTTAGACATCATATGGATAATTAAAGAACAACAAGAAGGGCAAAATTGGTTTAACCTGAAACAAGCGATACATCAAATCACGCCAAGGCCAGAAGAAAAATTAGAAGCTACAGATGCTCATGACAGAATCCAAATTCTTTTGCAATTAAAAGGCCTTGAGATGCTGCTTCTTATTGTGATTGTCACGATGTGGATACGAGACTGGCATCATTACCGCAATGCCGAAATCTGGCTTACAAGGCGACCGCACGAAGATGAATGCCTTCGAGCACCTAATGTGGAATCTAATTCGGCAAGGAGTCTTCACACAGCTGCAGTTAATCCCCAAGACACACAATCGCCAGGCGACTTCGAGCCATCTAATTCTGCCGGGAGTGATTCCTCGCCACCGCCGCCAGGACCTTCTTCTAATGGCGATAAGTTGCCTGAATTTCGAACGGTCAACGAGATGGAAATGAATAAAACCGCAAGACAAGAATTTCGAGAACATGGTGATGGGAATGATATAGGAGCAGCCGTACCTCAAGTATTGATTTAAACTGCTTTTTTATTTTATTCATTCCGAATTTATTTCAAAATTTTGTACATTAAAAACAAATTTGCAAAATGTCGTAATTGCTTGTATAGTATCTAGTAAATTAGCTGGGCTAGAAGCCTTATTTTGAGAATTTCTTCTCCGAGCCTCGAATGTATGGGTAAAAACTTCTCCCTACAAGATAAATGTGTTAATTCTGTGACAGACAAAATCTTCTTCGTACCTCCTTCGAAGGTCCTTCGGAAACATTTCTCTTCTCACCCACGGTTAGATAGTTTATCTTCCTCCCACACTGAACAAAGAACAATGAAATAAAGAGCATGTAGGCAACTATAAAATTAAACGATTAAATTAACATACCGGATCACAAGGTATTTTTCCCATTGTACCAGCTCTAACGTTCCATCGTAATTGCATATGTCGATCTTCACCAGGTGCCTTTTGTTTATTCCAAAGACATCTATAGAAATGATATAGAGAAACTGGGTCCGTTCGACCATTGTATTTTCGCATATTTTCGGTCTCTAGCTTCTTTGATGAAAAGTTTGTCTCGCTTTTTCTATCATAACTTTCTGACATAGAAGACTCGTAAATTGGTTGGTCAGCAGAACTTCGGATATTTTCGGTCCCTAGCTTCTTTGATGAAACGTTTGTCTCGCTTTTTCTATCATAACTTTCTGACATGGAAGACTCGTAAATTGGTTGGTCAGCAGAACTTCGGATATTTTCGGTCCCTAGCTTCTTTGATGAAACATTTGTCTCGCTTTTTCTATCATAACTTTCTGACATGGAAGACTCGTAAATTGGTTGGTCAGCAGAACTTCCTATACGTCCACTTTCTCGAAGTATATTTTCTTTTCGCTTCTTTTCCTCATTTCGAATCAGCTTCTTTAGATCTGCAAATTATCTGAGCCTCAAGATTTTCATTAAAAAATTAACAAGTATAATTTAGTGTACCTTTAATAAAATGATCCAAATGTGTGCCATCCAACTCATCGTAGCCCATTTCCTGCAGGTAAAGGCGTATTTGATCTTTCGTGAATAAAATAGGCATTTTGGATAATGCAAGCTCATCAAATTGTGAAATGGGAATAATGGGATGGATGGATCAACTGAATCAACTCCCGCATCATTCAAATTTGGAATTGGCGGGGAACCCAACCAAAGGTTCATCAGCGCCAATGTAAAATCACCCGCACCTCGAAACCCCGTCTTTGAAATTCGGCTCGTGCTCAACCCACACTCGCCGCTTTAACTCTTTCTTGGGACAGGACACGGAACACAAACGGGTCAAGCAAGTCAAGTTTGGTCAGAGAAGATTCCACTAAAGACAGGCTTGCACTAGTCTCGAACTGAGGGAGTCCGCAAATACTTGCACCAGTAATACGGTAATGTTAAACAATAATCAAATACTTAATTAATAAACTTGTTCATGGTCGAAGTTGTAGTGGGGTATAGTAAACTGAAGTGCTCGTCGAATTCACGGCATTAATTGTCCGGGATTTGTTGTTACTCATGTTGGAATCTAATTTGTATGTGATGGTTTCAGATTTGTTTCGACCTAAATACTTGACACTACAGACACAAATACTCAATAAGAATGTTTCGCTCGTCGTCCGTCCGGTTTTCCACCATAGGACGATGCATGGGTCTTCGTCGAAATATCAGGTGGATTTCCCAAGCTAAATTTGCAGCTCACATGAGCTCTTTCAGCATAAATGCAAATATGTCTCCTGCTACCGGAAATGCATACCACAATGCACGTGTCTCAAGCGCTCAAAGTGCACGGTATAGTTATAATTCCTGAAAACTACAACACGAGTTGGAAATGTTTCGAAATCACAGTTGTAATCATTGACAGGACTAACGTTCCGCCAAGTGAGGCCAGCATAGACCGATCTCTCCATCGACTAGACAATGAAATCAGACGAGTCGGACGCATAAATCGGTTTGAAATTGATGAAATTATGAGTGACATAAGAGAAATGAGTAAGTTAACAAATGTTATTGAAAATATTATTATAAATATTGTGCCGGTTGCAAATTATTGGTTTTGATATACCACCATAAATTTTGATTTTTAGAATCCGCAACAAGTAGCCAGAGTTTAATGATAATACGCTGTTGCGGTGAGCTAGTTCCCGAAGAAACATTTGAAAATCGAACCAAGTTGGTGCAGGAAGTATGGAAAACCATGGAGAACTTGAGTAAGGATTTTCACTGTTCAATTTACAATTGTCTTAAGAGAATGCGCATGCAATTCAAAACAATTCTGTCGGTTTCAGGCGTTCCAATGGACATCAGTCATTACAACGCACTCCTTCGAGTCTATCTGGAAAATGAATATAAATTCAACCCAACCGAATTTCTTCAGCAGCTGAATGCTAAAGGTTTAGAGCCGAACCGTGTAACTTATCAGAGGCTTATCACGCGCTTCTGCCAAGACGGTGATATTGATGGTGCATCAACAATCTTGCAGCATATGAAAGAGAAACAGCTACCCATCAATGCACACGTTTTCAATTCATTAATTTTGGGACATGCCCAATCTAAGTTAGTAGAGTCGCTAAACAATTCAATTCTGGTGCTGATTACCAAAATGAAAAATTTGTTTGGACACGAAGAATTACATGCTAATACAAGCTTTGATGTTCCAGTGATATGGAGAGTGCTGAAGGAATACTCAGTGTTATGAAACAGGCCGGTTTAGAGCCTAATGACGACACCTATGCAACACTGATGAAGGGTTATGCAAGGCAAGGAAACCTGGATGACATTAAAAGAATTGTAACGGTAGGAATGGACAAACCATGTGTACTTTTAATGTTGAATGACTACAATATTATTAGGTATACTAGATAGTAAGAAAAAATATGAATTGTAACAGGAATGCAAAGACAAGGATATCTTCCTGGTTGATCGTGATTTCCTAGAAGTAATTTACAGTCTTGCTGCGTCTGGTCATCAGGAATTAGTGGATGAGGTAATTAATTTTAGTTACTTTTGGTTGGATAATTAATTGGTACAAATAATTGTTCATGCATATTTAATTCGGATGCAGATATTTCCATTACTGAAGAAACACGTTGGATTCAATCAGGAGGCCACAAGCATTATTCTGCGTTTAGTGAATGTTGGGCTCGAAGACGTTGCTTTCAAGTAATAGTGCCAAGCTATCTATATGACTTATTCGCTATTTCCGTAGCCATAGCCTATCCACCTACGCCTATGCTTTTGGTGTGCTAATTGTGGTGCACATAGTCAGGAGTTTATCAATGTTTAAATTTTTTACCAGGCTGGTCAAAATACTACCAAGAGCAATGCGACAAGATGAACAAGCCCCAGCTGGGAATTTTTTTATTAAACAACTGGTCATGTCCCCAGCAGTGAGTTTTTATTGACTTTACTTGAATTATGGTGCTTCAGTGAAAATTGTTTTATTAAACAACTGGTCATGTCCCCAGCAGTGAGTTTTTATTGACTTTACTTGAATTATGGTGCTTCAGTGAAAATATAATTCTAGTTTGGGATACTACTTATTCCAATATTCCATTAAGTTGCCGTGACACAAGAAGCCCTTTAAGCAGCATCTACGCGTTTTACTTCTCTGTAGTTAATTTTTTTTGTATTTTGTTTTGTTTTGCAGTCCTCGGAGAAAATCATCAACTTTTGCCACGAAATGGTTCGAATTGGAATTAACAAGCACGCACTACTGAGGGCCTGTGAATTTTCTCTTTATCAAAAGCAATTTGAAAAGGCTTTTGATTTTCTGGAAGCTCTCAAGGAATCAAATTTTCCGATCCGCCAACATTATTTCTGGTCGTTTTTTGCTGCAAGCAAAACTGAAAAGGGTGAGATTATACACAGTAAAACTAAGGCCGTTATGTGGTTCCGTTTATGATATGCGTTTAACTCAATTGCAGACGTTTATGATGGCCTTAAGTGTATGTCTTTTATGGAGGTTCAACCAAATTCGGACACTTTACGAGAGTATGTTTTACCTGCTCTATTCCGTGTGGCTAAACCGAATGAATCCTTTGAGAATATACTGGAGAAACTTAGCGCTTACTCGAGTGTCCCCCTTGGCATAATAGTACCTTCCGCAATTCAATATATCCTCCAGACTGATCAAATGGAATTGGCAGAAAAGTTTGGTGAGTAGGGTTGGCTGTAATACTTGTCAATCCGCATGGGCTCAAAGTTTACGTATTTCATTCCTGTACTGTTAAATTTTAGCACTCAAATATCGTGTTAAATTCAACCAAGTTGGTGTACGAAGGGCTTTGGTAGAAGCTTTCTTGAAAAGTGGCAATGTCCAATCGTTGGTTCGTATTGTGGGAAGCGCAATGTAAGATAGGTCAATTTCAATCTAGCAAGTTTTATTAAGTAATGTTATCAGTGGAAATATTGCAGGGTCGATGGGGATGACAATGCTCGCGAGGCAGCTGGAAGAGTCGTTTTAGAAGTTTTGGAAAGCACCAGACACAGCAATAAAGCGAATATTCTTAAACCAATTTTAGTGGTACGAACATTATGTGTTATGCACAGGACTGCAGTACATAGTGCTGTAGTAGCACGTACTAGTCCATTTTATCCAACTTCATTAGTAATAATACAATCTTCAAATTTCAGGAACTGTTGAATAACGGTTTGGGTTTTTCGAACAGCGCAGTGGAACTCATACAAAATAATCTAGGAGAAGTCTTATCACCTGAAATTTCGAACTTATTAGATCAGTTAACATCTGGAAGCTTAAAGCCAAATGCTCAACTTTTCTCCGTGCCTCCTAGAATGGGTGTAGCTCCTATCACTCAAGAAACATCTACTGCAGAACTGGAAGCTATGCTTGAGGAAGGCCTTAAAGCTGGTAAAGTAAATAATGGAATACGAAGGTCTCTACTTTTCACTTATTGTCGTGACAGAAATTTTGAGAAAGCAACAAAAATTATTCAGGTAACTTTACTTACGAAGTTAATAATTCTAGATTTCAATAAATGAAATTTCACAATTTTGGATTGAAGGACCTTAAAGCGGACAATTTTGTGTTTGGTTCTGGATTAAACGCTCTCATGCTCGACATGTACGCACAACATGACAAAGTGGAGGAGGCTCAAGCAATTTATAGTACATTAATGAACGAAACCGGTTTCATTATTGACGATATGAAGATTCTACGTTATGGGCTTTGTCTCATGAACAACGGCAAAATTGAAGGTTTGTGGCTGCTCATTCATTTTAACCAGAGGTGCTGATTATGACTAATATGACATGATTTATGATTCTAACTTGTCATGAGTTTACTAGTTGAATGAAGCACAAAGTATCTCATTGTCGATTTGATTTTAAATAGACGCATTTACTGCATTTGAAAAATCATAAAAGTGATGAGAAGAGAGCACAACGTGGAGCTCAGCAAAATGCAACCGTGTGGAAAATTTTAAATACACTTGCTGATACTGGGAATGTGGAAAACGTTCGGAAAATGTTTTCAATTCTGAAGGATAAAAACCTTACGCAACTAAACAATGTTGTACTTGGTCCGCTTGTCAAAGTTCATATTGTGAAGTAAGGATATTTGCACTTCCATTACTTTTTGCATTTGGCTAAGTTTATGATTTATTCAGGGACGATCTCGCAAGCGCTCTGGATGAATTTGAGCGGTGTGTAAATGAGTACAGTGTAACGCCATGGAAGCAAGAATTATTTTGCCGGTTCATTAAAGCGGACGATGCTGACCGTCTAACAAAGAGTGTTAGATTTGAGTACAAGGCAACACGGAGAAGTGAATAGCTTGTACGACCTGGTCTTTGCCTTTCTTGAGTGTGGGAAAGTGCGCCAAGCTAAAAAGATTATGGAGGTACCCTGATAAAAGTTTAAAAAAAGTTTTGAACGTTTTTGATTATAAATATGTATTTCTGTACAGACTCCGGGTCTACGTGCTCGAAACGAGAAACTTGAATTAACTTGCCAGAAATACTTGGACGAAGATCGAGTAGCTGAATTGGAGAACCTGATTGAGATCACAAAAGACGTTTTTAACATCGACCGAAATGCTTTATATTTCTATCTACTTAAGGCTTATTGTAATACGACTTTCTTAACAAGAATATTCGTAACAGTATTCAGTTTTTAAGCCTAACTGAAACCATTCTTTCAGGTAAAACAGGAGCTCTGGATAAAGCCTTAAGCGTATGGACATCTCTTCAGGAAGAGAATGTACAAGCTTCTGCTGACCTTTTGATTTACCTTGCCGATTTTTTACGCAAGAATAGTCGAGATGTGCCCTTCGTCGTACCGTCTCCTAAAGCCGTAGCTGTACCAACTGAAGACGAGAGATCAGGGCAAATTGCGGCTACAAAACCCACAGCGGCACCAAAGGAGATTGGTGACCTTAAAGCTTTGAGAAAGTATTTAGAACAAAATCAAATTGACAAAGCACTCCATCTGAAGCAAAAGTAATAAACAATAACTTTTTCTTCTTTGGCCTGAATAAGCTACTAATATGCTTTGATGCACTAGAATCGAATCAGGTGATCAAACAATTCCAATTGCGGAAAGAAGCATGTTAATTGACAAAATGGCTAGGGCTGAAAGGTTAGGGGAAGCTGTGCGACTAACTCAAGAACTGCTTGTGAACGGTCAACATCCATTTAAATTCAACTACAAACTTTCTCATGGGGCGACTCTCTTTGGCTGGCGATACTGAAGCCTTGCTCAGTTTGGGAAGCCATATGACTGATGTAAAGATTTATGATGCATAAATATTGCATTATGACATTTGTCCACTTGTCTTATTCCGTTTGGTTATAATACCCATTGATCAAATTCCCATTTTCAAATATGTTCATGGAGTATAAACACATATTTTTTGTTGAATTGGAATTCTCACCAGCCTTTTGTTCTATTTGTAGGAACTGAAAAAAGCAAGCCTGTTTTCAAGTCGGCTTTGTCTTGCTCATGTGAATGCCGGCAAAGGAAAAGATTACTTCAAACAATTTGTCCAGAAGGAAGTGGATGCTCTAGTGGCTGGAAAAAAGACCCCCGAAAGTGTCATAATTCCATCAGCTGCATGTTTGCACATTCTTAAGAAACACGGTGATTTTATTCCTGAGTGTAAGCTTGCCACTATTTTCTTGTAATTCTGTGGGTTGAGAAAACAGTCAATCTTATCCTGCTTTTTTAGTTGAGGAAACAGCCGAAAAAGCTGCTGAACAAGGATTCCTTGGCTTGCATAATTCGCTTTGGATATATTATTGCTCCAGGAGAGAATTTGAGAAGTCAAGATATATTTGGGATACAAGGGTAAGCCAAACTTCGTTAAACACCTAGTCCTACATACAAGATAGTATTAATAATATTCCCCACCGCCCGCAGCTAAAGTCTTCAAGCCGACTGCTTTTTCGAAGTTTATTGGCCCAGGCGAAAAGTACTGGCGATGAAGCTTTGATTAAAGAAGTGGTAGACCAAGTTTTCACATCAGGAGGGATATCCGGTACAGCAAAAGCGTTCGCACTCGGTCATTTTATCGACATCTTTTGTAAGTCAACTCGAGTTTTAAATTTCTACACTCGCTGGTTGGTAATTTCTTTTATTATTTCATTAAACAGGTGAGAAATCAAAACCAGAGGAATGCTTAGAGTACTTGAACAAACACTTAGGAAGTATACAACTGGAGGACGTTAATCATGCTTCGTTGGTTACTCTGAAAGAGAAATTAGAAGCCAAGAATATCACTTTCCCGCATACAATTCCGGAGAAGGTAATGTTTCAAAAGCTCACATTTTATCTCATTAAAAGTTTGATATGGATGGATGCCTTTCCATTTACTTTCAGAAAGCAAAAAGGACTTCAAAGAAAGAAGAGAGCAGCAGCAGTAGTGATTCGGACAGCGATCATGAATGAGGACTGAGTGTCAATACGATCCTTTTGGATTTAGTCACCTTTAAATTAGCTTTAGTTCGTTTATATACCTTTCTACATGCAGAGTTGACTAGTTATTATTTCTTCAACATTAAACTTCAATGACAGCAACTGACGGAAGAGTAATTTTTAGAATTTAAAATTACATGCGATAGTGTTGGAATAAAATTCAAAACAAGAGCAGTGTGGTAACTGGCAGTATCAAACACTCATTCAGCTTTTAATTCGATTTTAAGCATATTCGAATGGACAAAATTATTTAGACTAACAAACTTGAAATAGCATGGACAAAGGACCGCTCGTACGACTAAAAATGAATTGCACCACATAGCAGTCTAATCAATTGACATAATACATGTATTACACTACAACTAACATCAACTCTCATGACTCGTTAAGGACTATAAACTCAGCAAAGATTGACATGAACTCAGGAATCATGCTTTTAGTGCGTTGAGGTTTACTCAAGATTTAGGAAAATGTGCTTGTGTTTTTTTAGAACAGCCTTACGTATAAATTGTGGTCAGTCACGACAGGGCTTCATTTGGTTTCGTTTCGGTACATAGTAGATTATGCGGCTGGGAGTTGAGAATCGACATTCTAAGCGCTTCCTATTATTTATCCTTTGCAGCTGCCTTTCGCTTTGTGGCTCTTCCACAAAAGAGACCAAAGATGAATATCACTCCAACCAATGTCATACCCATGAGAAGGAAATAATTTTTATGTGGTGAGATGGACACATGAGAATACAAGTCTTCCAGAGAATCCATTTTGGATGGACTCCCAGCCAGTTTAAACAATTCATAACGGGATGCAAGCATTTTCTTACACTGTGGTCGAAGGCGAGTTACGCCGCCCGTGTTCTCCTTCTCCAATTCATTTAACAGACAACCGATCACTAGAAAATACAGCAAAGCATTTCGGTGTTTAACCATGCAGTAGTAAAAAAATTTCACAGACTTTCGATGTAATTTGAGTAATTCTTACAGCGGCCTTCTCCAGAAGGGACTCCATCACATCTCATTTGCAAATCAACGGCGCAAATTCTGTTCAGTGTGGGATCAACGTGAATGTCAATTTGAGTTGACTGAATAAGAAGCTGAACTTGATCGCGACAGGTACCAGTCAATTTTGAAGCGCTGAATAAACGCTTAAGGCAATCTTCTACTTCTCCTTTGTCTCCATCAGCGGAATCGCCAGTGAATTTGCATTCACTGCCAATCTAAAAGAATGCGTATAAACATTAACATTTTTATTAAGAAATAAAATATAGCTAAAGTTCGAAGTTGTAAACGTATACTTCTTCTTTGCAAAATTTGTACAATGGGTAGTCTAGACGAATATCCGTCTGAGCTGCGGCTTTAAGGACACCTTCAATATGTGTTCGGCAGGAACTAGAGAGCTTGGATTCAGGGGTCACAAATACCCTTTGAAAGACAACCCATTATTCGTCCTTCCCCTGGTTGCACACCATGACAAAATTTCGTCATGTCCATTCCACAAGACTTTCGAAGATTTGGGTTTAGTCTCATGTCTGTGCTCTGTTCTAAAAATCGTTTCTTAAGAACTTGTCCACATCGCTCTTGGTTGAAGCCCTGGACAATTGTTATTAATAGTAAGACATACATAGAATACAAGAAAGATACTTGGATAATTAAAAATCTACTGACAAAAAGACAGCTTACTTCCTTGCCGCTATTTAACCTTAAGCACACCAGAAGATCTTGACTTGCAGTTTGAGTAGTCACGCTGCTCTGGGGACAAAATTCTTGGATTTCTCTTTGACATTCTTGTTTTAGTACAAGATCAAGCCCTGAATCATTATCCATGTCCTGTTGGAGGCGAAACAATGCCTTTAAGCACTCTTGATCTGGAATTCTAGCTCGGTTATTTCTTAAACATTCGAAGATCCTTCCTCCGCCCGGGGTTACGTCACTGCAAAACTTTTTCACGTAATCCCTGAAAATGAATGAAATATTGTATAAACTAGTTAAAAGCAGAAAGACAATGAGCTCGAGCTACATGGTGGTGCACGCCTGGGAGAAGGTATAGTGATTAAACTTCTAACTAACCCACAAAGGTAGTAAATTGTCCCAGGATCCACATTCTGGTTTTCCATCTGAACTTTTGACAAAGTCATGTACTTAATCTGTCTACGGCATCCCTTGCTTAACACGCTGCGTGATCTCCTTCAGTGTATCATCTCGCACAACTTCGCTTAAACACGACAGAAGCTATAATGTAAGATGCAAAACAGAAAAACAAATGTTAGCTCACTAATATTTGAATGCAACTAAACTTTAAACAGAACTTGACAATTAGGAGTGAATAATTTCGTAAAAATGCAAACTGCCATGCCACATACTTCTTTCGCACTGTTTTTCCTGCACCAACGTATAACATCAGAATTGCACATGGACTTGAACTTTGGCGAAAACTGAATATCGTCCAATTGGAGAAGTTGGAGATGGTCGATGCTGACCTTGCATTTCTTGCTTTTAATCTCTGGTTTTAATTTTACTAAGCATTCCACCATACTTTCCGATTCCTCTTCAGATTTATCGCTTTTGGAAACATCTTCCTGAGCCTTAGCGCTTTGCATTGTTCTCATACTCCCTGAGCACTTGGATTCCATGATGTCTCGGCAATACCTCCATAACGTTGGGTCAATTGAGGGATCCTTTATCTCCATCTGGAAAAGGCGAGAACAAAACTGTAATGCATTTCACACTTCATAGACGCTAAAACTTACCAATGTGTAATTAGTTACAGCCGCTTTACAGCTCACTGATATTTCGTTGATGTTATTTTGTAGGCAAGTCATTTCTTCCCTTGGTTTGATTCTGTCGTTGCAAAACTGGGCTAAATCCTCTAAGCAGTCTTCCTCTAATTCTGGTATGAAATGAACAGAGAGTGCCCGCCTTCTCATTGCTTCCCGAACTCGCTCAGCACATCCTCGGCTTACCTAAATGGGTATTAATTAAGACCAATATAATTAACAGAACACCAGTTCAAACAAAAACGACTCACCACTGGTTTCCCATTCCCATCCTCATTATCAATGTTTCTGTATAGACAAGAGAGAACTAATGGGCCACGTCTCGGCTCTTGTGTAACCCAGCTCTCTTTGACACCGCATATGCTTAAGGCATCTTTCGCACACTTTTCGAATAGGCCAGAATCTAATGAAAAATCTCTCGCAACAAAGTATTGAATTTGCAGCAGAGTTGTTTCACAATCTTCGGTCATCGCATGAGCATCAGCACCAGCGTTTACTTCGTTTGTCAGCATGCGCATTAAGGCAATCCATAATCCGATTTGGTTCGACATCGCGGCAGGATGAACTCGCTACCACAGGTTGGCAATTTTCTTTCAAAACCGGGTCGACACGCCAGTCCTCTGACACGTCCGATATCTTAACCAGGTCCTCCAACTGTTCAATTTTGAATTTCTTCTTTATCCTGTTTTCATTCATGAGATATTATACTAAGACTTGAATATTACCCGAGCCCTGCAATTTAGACTAATGCGCTGGTTTCTGTCTTGAACTAGTGCGTGTTCCATCAAGCAATGAATTGTTTTTCCATTCAAACTCTTTGCACGAGGGCACAGCCTTTTCATATCACCTTCACAGTCGGTAAGAAGTTCTGGTGTTACACGGTGATCCTCCAGTAAAGACTTGCGGTGCTGTCTCATTTCCTCGACACATTCTGCATTTATTAACTGCCCGCCCCGAGATGCGTTTTCAAGGCAAATGAGAATCTGGGACAAGCGAATGTGCTTATCAGATTCATTAGCTCCTTTGCGACAACTGTACATCAAAGTTCAATGAAAAACACTTACACAATGAAATGGCAGGGTAATTAAATTTGGAAATTTCCGTTCTAAACTTACGCATTCTTCTTTATTTCACTCTTGCAGGCAAAAACTATACCGGTTGCCCTAAAAACAGTCACAATCATTGTGCATATCCCCAATCCATATTCCACATCTCATATAATAAGATGGTGCACGGATTTAAATCCATATTCATGCGATCATCTTACTTGTAATCCTGCCATCCAAGCTTTTGACGACGGACCAACTGATCCTGGCATCCCTCGCTCATTTCCTTGTCCATCTTATTCTGGAGCAAACATTTGTAAACTTTGCCATTCCCAGAACTAACTTCCTTGCAAAGCCTGGCAGAAAGAAACAAATATTTTTCTTGAAAGTACGGTAAAGCGGGAGTTACGGGCTGTGATCGATGTGTTATGCCAAAATTTTGAATGGGATTGGTTTCGAATTCACTGACCTTTCTCGGTCGTCTCGGCACGCAAAGAAAAGTGCTCGATCCAAGTGGTAATCGTCCGCTTGTAGCTCGGCCACACGAAGGATTTCGAATGTGCATTCCTCTTGCAACTCTCCAATGTGTCCTGACAAGCATTCTATTGTTCTACCTTGAGTGAGTGGAAGTACCTAAAATAATTTTAAAATTCAAGACTGAAGCTACCAAAACAAGATTCTCCGTAATTTGCAGTCCAATAAGTTTTACTATACATGAGACATTTTCTTACATGTTTTGTGCCGATCGCAGAAATCTCATTACGGCCACACTTGTATTTCCCAATATCGGATAAACACTTTGTTGCAAACCTTTCAATGAGCTCATAATCGCCGAAGACTACGCGTTCAAGAATAGTGATTGACTCAATGCACATCGTCCTGCAGACATTTAAAAACCACAAACAAGATTTTAATGTATTCAGTAGTTTGGGTTAGAGTCAGACGGTGATGCCACCCTGCAACTTAGTAGCACTAGACAAAATTGTGCTGGGTTCAATCGGACTCAATGGAAATAGATGCACGCTAGGCAGCTGGTAGAGCTTTTTACAGGTTTGGGTCAAGTAGGTTAACCGGTCTAGTCTGATCTGACCCGTAAGAGGCTCTAGTAGCACCACACCTGAACAGGACGGTAGAATTTCCAACTCCGGACTGTCAGGACAGGACAGAGTGGCAGCGTCTAAGGCACACACTGCATTGCTCCGACCAAAAATCAAATGTCAGCTAGAAAATGTGCTTACGATTTAAGTTTGTCTTTCTCTTCAATGATGCAATTCACCAGGCTGTAAGCAGAGGAAAGTGAGCTTTGTTTAGAGAAGCAATCCGATGTTTTGATATCTTCGCTGCAGGTTGCATCAACTTCATTTACAAATTCGCCTTCCATTAGGGACTTTCTGTATACCCACAACTGATGATTACACTGTTCGCTTATCTCTCGGAGTTGATCTCTCTGTGAACACAGATATTCATTACTTGATAGACTATACAATAATGCTTTTGAAGAAATGCTTTTCCACCTAACCTTCTGGTTCAGCAAACAGTCTAAAGCTTGAAGATCATTCATTTCAGATCCAACCCCCATATAACTCCGACCTCGGCTGCATATTCGAATAACTTCTAACTTGCAATCTGGGTGGTTTACAATTTTATCACTTTTAAGAGTCTTCAAAGGATTTGCAGCTGCGTCAGATTTATCTGCTGAAGTATACGCTAGCACGGAAAATAGTATCACTGAGAAGGCTGTAGTATACCACGAAATTCGGCTCTTCATTTTGAGTTTGTATAAGTTCTATCGTTGATGTGCTTAAAGGGTATTAAACTTCTTCAGATTCTAAGCAAATACTAATTTTAATATTAGAAATCTTAAATATTGCTAGGTCGTAAGAAGTTTCACTTGAATAGAAATTAGAAAGGGGTCCAAAGCGTGGTGTTGATGTTAAAGGGCCCAGGAACAAAAGTTGGGCAAAATTCCTGAATAACTAACTAGCAGTTAAATAAGTTTGTCTATCAAGCCGGGTCTGTAAAATCACATTCTTGAACAATGAATTGTAGAATTGTTGGTATTGGCAAGATTTTGTGCGCGTTTGGACGATTTGTGTGAGGACACCAAAGTTTGAGTCATCTAGATCACAACCACATGCATGTACCACAATTATTAAAGCCAGACTAAAATGTCAACTATCGACGAATGACTGACTGCAAAAATATAACTGAGCGAGTTGAATTCTACACCCACCCCATGCTTGTTATTTAGAACCGTCAGAAAAGTCAGATATTGATAATTTGTGTCTTTGAACCTGCCGGGAACTCCTCGATGACTCCTGAAATGATGTTTGTAGTATTATTTGTTGAACTCGCATTATTCGGCCTGATTCTGATTAGTCCTGACTCCAATAAAGAATTTGATAAAATTTTCATAGAGGTCCGTGACTTTGAACTAATATTAGCAATTTAAAAAATAGCATCCTCGTTTATTTCCATTGTGCCTCGGAAGGTTTTTTAGAATACATATATTACATACTATGTATATATAAGGCTCCTCAAGACGAGTTAAAAATTAAAATTGGCAAATCACATTTGCGAAACATAAATCATATCACTTTAGGCGTGGGCTTCGCTAAAATCCACCCGTTGCGTCGACGCTTTCTTGCTTAAACCTAAACCTAGTTGGCCCAATCGAACCGGATAGGAGAATATTACTAGCTTTGCCAACTAATCAGGCACTTGCTAATATCACGCTTTAGAAATGCCATTGTTTTCAGTTTGCTAGGGAATGCTTAACGGCCAATATTGCTTGGCAAATATTAAATCACGGAACTGACATAAAAACTGCTTTAGTAATATACTGGAAATCCATGTAAACAACAAAGGCGTCCCCATTACCTCGGCCATACTGCCGAAGGATACCACCTTCTATTTCAGTATCACAGCAAGACACATTTTTTTGGTTTTCTAGACTAATAATGTCCAGAAGGTCAAGGCCAGCTTGAATGGGTTTCACACCAGGCGCACAACCCATTGTTATATGAGCACGGGATGAACTAGGCTTGAAATCTAGATTCTGACGCTTCTGATATACACCGTAGTATTCTGTTTCCGAGTGTGTTTGATCGTCTTTTTCTTTTTCGTCAAGTTTAAGAGCATTATTGGAATTTTGGTTTAGCTTAGTTGATTTTGTGTAGTGATTCCTGAGTTGCACACTCTCGCTCCGCTCGTCTCCAAACAGAGGTTCCTGATCCTTTGTCAATTTGATTCGAAAACCATACGTTGATTGGGTAAAGAATATACCGACTATATGTAAATCAAATTCCTTTCCAATGAATGAATTTACTGAATGTGCGTAAGCAATAAATGGTTCTCTCCCGCAAAATTTTGCAGTGACGTGGCACCGGCCAGACTTTGAAGTGGAAGCAGGTTTCAAGTAGTATGACAGAGGATCTGTTGAGATCGTTTTCAAATAGGTTTCGCATTACATTACATTGCATGCGCGTCGAAATAAATTATTTTGAAATAGCTTGAAATAGTAAGTTACCGCAGATACTGGCTTTAGATGAGTTACATTTTAAAAATCTTTGAAACGAAGGACAGCTCGCGTAGCAGAGCTGCATGTACTTGTCTGCTATTTGCTTCAACGAGTTAGAAATTGAAGCGCCAAAGAACCACCCGTAGTAAAAGACGCTAGTCGGAACGCTCTCCGCGGCCTACAAATAAATTTAACATTAAAGATGCTTATTCAAGAAAAGAATTGAACGGGAAATCAATACGCTTCACACACTCACGCCAGATTTGGGAGTGATCTTCATCAACCGCACTAAATCTGCTAATTCATCATCAAGTGCCTCAGCTGGCTCTGAAAACGACAAAATCGGTTCGATCTCAAATTCAGGATCTGGCAATAATAACTGGCAATAATAATTAATTAATCCTTACCTTGATTTGTAGTTTCTTTCCGGTTGATTGGCTTCCCGAATTTTCTACTTTCTTCCGTCGAGGAGGAGGAAGTAGAAGCGGTCTTCTTACTCCTAGTGTTTCTACCTGGATAATCACTCATTCTGCCAAGAAAGCGCCAATTGATCACATAAATATTTAAGAGGGAAGAATTAGAATAATAGCCCTTTACGTTTTATGCTTTCATACATCGCTTTGCTTGAAGAACTTGAGATTTTACCTTGTAAATTTAATCAGGTATGCTGGCTGTCACACGTCAGAATAAAAAAATACCACAAAAGTTGACGATTGACAAAATAGAAGAGAAAGGAATGGATAAAATCAAAATAACATCTCCGCTCACACCTCTCACACGTGTGTGAGTGCAGTATAAATGTGGATGTGGGTGAAGGATATCCACGTGGATTCGAGGATATGAACATCTTTTCACGTTTTCACGTAGTAAACGATTAAACGAATAATACTTGTGCTCTTCTCTAATTTCTGTCTTCTATTTCAGTGGAAGTATGACAGTTCTAATGTTGGGAAAGTGTCAAAAGCAATAATTGGGTGAATTAGTAAACCTATACTAGTGCGTATATACGAGTCACAACTATAACCGGGTCACCATTGCGCTACTACATGTGCGACTTGCCGTGCGTAGTGTGGTCTACTGCCGCGTTTCTTCGACAAGTCAATATTAATTCTTTGTTCGTCGGACTGGAGTTTGGAGCTAACAGTATGCCACTTAATATCCTACTTTAAATATGACTTGGGAATCATTGCATTGAAATTTAAAAATTGTCATCAAAATACCTAGCCTCCTTATATGCTTGACATTGTCAACAACTGCAATGGAAGTCCAGAAATCAAACAAAGAAAAAATTGTTGTAGAATTTTCTGAAAGTGCATACAAATTATTTAGAAGTTCCATGGGCCAGTCGAATTTGATGACACAGAATTATGCGAATGGGGTAAGGGACGAAAACCTATTGATAATCGTACCATACAATGTAGGTGTAGTTATGTGTGTTATTATAATTCGATGCTTTAATTGTTCGATGTTGAACTACCTAGTTCTGTTTTTTTTTTGTAAATTGATAGAAGCCTGGATATGTAGATATGATTGATCCGGAATCGATAACGTACGAAGATTTTTTCAGAAGGTATCTTGTTCCAAATCGTCCGTGCCTTTTTACGGAGAATCTGACAAAGGATTGGAACTCTCGGAAGCATTGGGTAAAACGCGACAAGAGATCCAACAATGAACTCGACATCGATTTCGATTATTTGTCAAATGCATATGGTTGGTTTCTTTAAAAAGCTTGTTAAGTGCAAATAAGAAATCTTAACGAACTATTGCATCATTCTAGGTGAGCAAATTGTAAGCGTAACGAATTGTGACAAAATGCTTGACATTGACGGTTACGGAGATGGTTTAAGTTGCCAACGTAAAAATGTTCAAGAATTTCTTGCGTATTGGCAAGAATATCGGGACAATGGCTACCCCTCATCAATGCCCTGCCTTTATTTAAAGGTATGTATTTTTAGAATCTTGCAGTAGAAGCATGCCAACATCCCCAACATATAACATGCGAATCACTTCTGTGCTTCACACGTGTTTTAATTTTAACAATTTAATAATAATAATTTCTTAGGACTGGCATATTATGAAAGGTTGGGCAGAAGGTGTTGCCGAGCCTTACACAATCCCGATTTATTTTGCATCCGACTGGTTAAACGAGAGCTGTGAAGGCGAAGGGGATGATTTCAAGTTCACTTATATGGGACCTAAGGGATCATGGTAAGTTCTTGGCTAACCAAAAGTTGGGGTATGCCAAATACGAGTTGCACTGAATTACTAAATATTCATATTCCACAGGACTGGATTTCACGCTGATGTATACGGATCTTACAGCTGGTCAGCTAATGTTGTTGGCGTGAAGAAATGGCTTCTGTATCCACCTGGGAAAGAAAACATATTCAGAAATCCGAATGGAAGTTTAGAATACTCCATTGAGAGTCCTGGTGTTAAAGGTTCGGACTACTATGAAGTTTTTCAAAGAACTGGGCAAACAATCTTTGTTCCTTCAGGATGGCATCACATAGTTTGGAACTTGGTTAGTTAAAATAAATTCAAATCTATTACTATCTTATTGATGATTGCATTTGTTATCCTGTCAGTGCAGGAAGACACTATTTCTATAAATCATAATTGGATGAACGCTGGAAATGTCAACTTCATTTGGAGGAATCTTCAGGCCGCATTGGATGCAGTTAAAAAAGAATTGAATGACTTGATAAATGTTGAAGACTTTAATGAATTGTGCCAAAATCTCCTGAAGGCTAATCATGGGATGAATTACTCTTGCTTCCTCAAAATGTTAAGTAAAATATGCCTGAATCGACAAAACCGTAGTGGTTGCGGCCACTACTCTTTTGGATCCAACCACTCGCAGTTCGATATAGAAGCCGTAGAAGAAATACTCCATTTAATGAGTGAAAGTAGTGGTTCACATGGCCATGAAATTAAATTTTAAAAAGCTTTTGTTTCAAACTCAAAAAAATAAATTCCATCCTGGTTACCAATGCGACGAATTGTTATCTTTTGGACGTTCGCCGACGGGTATAAAAAGGGAAAGCTCGCCGCCCTAAACAACAGTCAACTTCCGTCTTTCGTGGAGTCAACATCACATTTTCACTAGCCAGTCTAAATTTTTCCAAATTCTAAATCTCCACACCTTTCCCCATTTTTTTAAAATTTTCAATCAAACACCAAATTTTCACCTTAATCCAACATGTGCGGAGGAGGATGTGGAGGCGGAGTAAGTTTTCATAAGATATATTTTTACTTAATCCAATCTATTTAAACCAATGTTGTATTTCATAGTGCTGCATGATGAATCTGACGGGTGATCCTTGCTACCAGAAACTCTGCTGTTGCAACCGTAAATGTTTCAGCTTCCGGCCCTTTGTCCCATCCTACGATCGAGTGAGTAATATTAAGCTTTAAATTGTTGTACTAGTTCCGCAGTAGTCATGTTGCATAATTTTTAGTGCTGTGAGGAAACAAAAATGGGAAAGCTTTTGGGCTATGATTACCAACGACGGTGGTTTTGCGAGAGAAATGTCTGGATGTGTGAGGAATACGGCCAATGTGGTGGTGGTAAGTGAACATATTTGAACGCCATATTCTACGAGTTTCGATTCTAAAAACATTGAATATATAGGTTGCTGCGTGTAGACTTCGACGGTCATCCTCACTACAGATTGAGAACATCTTCATTTTACTCATCAGTATTTGCCTTGTGTCCACTGCTTCCACTTATCACACTCGTCATCAATGTGATATTTTCAAAATTCATTTGTGAAAATTATGCAGAGTATGTATTAAATAAAAAGCAAGTACTTTCTGCAAAAAATGTAAATTTTACTTCCTTTCAAACCAACATAATAAAATTGTTACTGAAATTGAAAATAAGTTGGAATTTCCTTCTGATCTGAGTTTATCGTCGTATTTAGTTAAGTTTTATAGCTACTGTGAACATCACAGCCTGGTCAATAATATTATTAGTTAGTCGCGTTCAAATAACTTAGCTTGATTCATTCCAAGCTCTATTTAAGATAAAAGAAGAGTTTATAAACTTACATAATTCCATTCAATACAATGAACTCGAAACTAGAATTAGTATATGTAAGTAAGACTTAAAATTCCGTATTCAATCATGTTACTCATCATGAAAGAATAGCAGCAGTCGGCTTTTGACCTCCATTCAAGGCTCCTTCAAGACTATTCCACCTCCGAATTCCGCTTGGAAACCCATTAGACATGCCGGAAGCATCAGGTGTGGCAGGACCCGCTGACTTGTCTCTACCCATTGCCATATTCGACATTGCCTCAAGCCTATGTGCTCTTTCTTTGCTGAGAGGTTCTGGAGGAAGGGTCAAGTCGTTTGCTTCGGCAAGGGTCCGTAGGTCAAAGTAGTATTTGGCGTATACACTAGATGGGACATTGATGTTAAACTGTAATAACTCCAGGCATTGACGTTCCAATTCATTCCTAAGTTGAAGGGAAGGAAAATCAAAATTAGTGCTGCTTTAAATAGGGCGGTATCATTCCCTTACATGTCTTCTACACTAATGTCCTTCAAGATGTGACAATAGTCGACATTCCAAACAGCCTGATCATCCCAGACTTTTGACGCCAGAAGAACAGAGCCCAAAACCATTCGTCTCCAGTTGGTGGACATTATGTCCATTTCTGCATAGGTTAGCAACCTTTCTAAGTAGACTAGAGCAATTATAGCACATTCAGCTGTTAGCTGAGCTGCGTTGAATAATGTCCGGACGAATCTGTATGAAATTGGCAATCCGATGAGTACGCTGCATCTTAGCAATATTTGCAAGCATAATAATATTACCTGTAGATCTGCCTGTGCTCAGGATTACTCATCTCCAGAGGGGGTCCGTCTTTAGACAGTGGATGAATCTGAAATAAGAGCAGTAAAGGTTTTATTTTCTATTTGTGCCACATCAATCGTCAACTTTGTTAGCTCGTGACTCGTGAAAGCGTCCCTTGCAGCCTCTCGTAATCTCTCCAAAGAAGCGGAAGATTCAGACAATGAATTCAGCATTCAATACAGGCGAAATACTATGTACCTAATGTTAAGCTAACCTTCCTCGTTTTTAATTCGTTACATCTAAAAGCTCCAAGTCTGTGAGTTCCAATATGAAATCTTACCGTTTCATCAAAAATATCCAGAGCCCTTTGGGAAGTCCTATTTCGTATATGATAGTAAATGGCCAGAGATAAACACTTCAGTGTATTCTTTAAGTTTGGTTGCGAGACCGTGGAATCATCAAGAAATATCGTGGAACAAGAGGAGCTCTTCTTCAATGGACCCGGTTCATGAATCTGAATAAAAAAACTCTTCAATCGGTTTGTTTTATTCTTTAGCTGTTTGACCACAATATTATAAGATTCCTACCTGATTCATACTTTTCTTTCGGATCATCCCATCTAAGATTAATGAAAACGCATATAGAATCACAGATTCATGTTTAAGTTAGATACCCTTGCTTTCCAAACCATCAACGCAAGTCTTTTTTTACAACTTACTTTGTATAGCTCGTTTTGACTTTTCGATAAATAGGGTTGTAGCAGAAGGATGCACAGACGGGTCCCGGTCTAAGTCATCAGGTTCCCTTTCACTGATGTGTTGGAGATTCGGACCACTTTCTTCCCGATCTATTGTATCATCTCCTCCTTGGTCTTGAGACGGGTAATCATCTGCAGAACCACCTCTTCCATGTTTTGAAAAGCTTTTGCCATCTCCAGGAGTTCGCCGATGCCCCCTCCAGGCACAGCAGCTATTCTTATTTCCCATTGCCTATTTATCAGTCTGTTCCCGTTCTAATCACGCCTCTTGTAGTTGACTTCGGAGCTGACTAAATAACTACTTCATTTCTCTCCTCATCTTCAGCCCAGACAAGTTGACGACAACCTGTTGTTTGGAAGTTTGAACGAACCATAAGTTATGAACCAAAACTGTCAGCCCTAATCTGGTCTTCAATTGAATATTCCAACTCAGCAAGTTTAAAAAATGAGTTCACTTACGCAGGCCGAGACAAACTTCAAAGTGACTCAGAGGTTTGGCACTCAAATCTTATCCGGTGAGTAAAGACCGGAGTTTTACAATCATGATCGCTTTACTTCATAATCTCAAGAAGTACAAACTAAAATTAAAATCCAACACAATTAAGCTAAAATTGAATGTAAAGCTAAGAAGATTCACGGAGTCAAAGTTGAATGAACTCAATGAAGTAGGTTAGTTCATTAGAATCAAAATAGTTAAGCTAACAGTCTTCTACAGATATCCGCATTCGAATTTTGACACTTGCGGATTTTATAAAGTTCGACCGTGGATCACATGAGTTGGAATTGACTCTGTACAGGGTACATTAACATTACAAAGCGCAAGCCGAACGGGGATTGAAAATTGCAACTTGCAACATACATTCTGTTACGGTCATCTTTCGGAAGATCCAGAACAAATCACTCCAAAATTAAAAGTTGTAATTGACTTGACATGAGCAAGATGACCAACGCAATAATGCAGGTGAATTGTGTTTGGAAAGTTTGGCTAATGCTTACAAACGTAATCAGGCTCATGAGCAAAAATCATAGCATAAAAATAATAGCTACGTACTAATTTTGTCAAATAATAGTCCAATAGTGCCAATCATGTTGCAAATTAATAGGGAGCCATGTGCCAACCAAACTACATGACGAGTCGAGTGTAGTTGACAATCAATCTGAATAGTTCATCGTGTCTTGTCTTCAGCAGCATCACAACACAACGTACATTGTTTTTTGTAATCATTTTTGATTTTCAAATCTTCATGAAAGGTGTACATAATACATTTCCGGATTTTGTGTTTTTGCTCTTTGTACACGAAATGTTTGTTTCTGAAAAACGTCACTGGATTGACATAATCCACACAAAGCTGCAAACTCAAAATGAAATTTATATTCCTCACAAAAAGCAAGTATTCTTATTTCTTAAAATCTGAGTTGGCTGAAGATGTCAAGCTTTATTGCTGCGTCTATGTATACATGAGAAACCCCGCATATAAAAACACTGCAAAATAATCTCTTTAATTTCATTACTTTATCACCTTGTAATTCAGTTATAAGCCAATTTTAAAACTCTAGCAAGATCAGAGACCTTTAACCTCCAATGAAAGTGGAAACAAAACTAACTGATAATAAATCGTTGAGGTTTGGTGGTTGAAGTTGAAAGTACTTTCTGACCCCGTCGCGTCGTCGCGTCGTCCTCGTCGAATGCAATGCTGATTTCTGACTAGGCAATTTAATTTTCATTGATGAGTTAAAGTTACACTGACGTTAACATGTATTGGCGGGTGTAGTGTCCACAGTTGTAGAAATGAGACGGGGATTGGCGGGCCTAGTCCTGCATGCAGCATTGAATCGAGGAGGCCAGTCCGAGGTTACGCTGAAATCCCCCCTCTCCCTCCCTGTACTACATACACACACACACGCTGCCAGCTGGGCCAGGCCACACGCGAAACGACTCAAACCTGAATCTTTTTGGCTTCTGTCCTTTCCCCACCGACGACGTTCGTGGATCGTCGTGTATTCTCCTGGCTTCCGCTCGATATCCCGCACTAAAAACTATTTAATTTAGTAATCCAAATTCCAACATTGTTTAAACCCAATTAAACATAATAACCCAGCAGTTTTTACATCACCATCAAATTTCAATCCAAATTGAGGGAGCCTAGTAGGAGACGAGGAGCAGAGTTTCTAGAACCTTCCTTCCATTTAGCATTGCACAAAGCAAGTAAGTGGTGCACGTTTTACCAACACACACATACCATCTGTACATAAAACTACAACTCCACGTTTGTGATATCAAAATCATTACTGTAATTAATATTAACCCTGTTATCGAATTGCAGATATAACACTTTAGTTGAAGAACGTCGTTGGACCGAGCAATTGGCTACACAATTAATCTGTGCCAATCAGATTTTGATTCCAATTTGAGTTCATTTTGTATCAAATCCAAGTCGATCGACCAGACGACTTTGGGGTAAGTATATTATTCGTATTAAGCATAAGTACAAAGTTTTTTGGTTAAAAAATGATGTTTAAGTTTATGCAAGATTGATTGCATACTTTTGATAAAATAGCGATCTTCGAGCGAGCGAGAAAACTCTTTACAATTATTGTTATCCTTAAAAATCATGGACCTGCAACCTAGGCTAAAATGGTTTAGTTGCAATTTTGTTTAGAAACAAAAAAGAGTTAGTATTGCATTGTTGTGTCGGTTGTGTCGGCCGTCGAGATATACAATTCAAAGTATTTAGGCGCAGATTTTTCAGAGACAAAATTATTCGTCACGTAAACTGACACCCAACTTGCATTGAAAGTAACACTTAACTTTAGTAGCGTTAATAATTTATTTGTGCGTTTATTGCATACTAGCGGAGCCGCGACCCGCTTCCAGCGGGTATAAGGCGGTTGTCTTACTGGGTTTAATCCTTTTTTACGATGCATCATATTGCATTTAGTCTAAGTTCAACGGAACGGAGATGGAGTTTGTAAATCAGTAATTATTATTCTCTTCTTTAGTTTTTCGCATCTTTCGAGCTGGATTCCGTAAATAATCTTGAAGATACAGTGAATTGCACGGATCCTCAGGACGACGTCATTATTGTTGAAGAAATACGACGAGGACCCGGAGAAAAGCACTACGTTGATATTGCTTCTGATAGTGAAGTTGAAGAGGATTACGTGGCTTCATCCTACCATTCTTACCCACCCATGGATGGCAGCGGTGACACTTCTTTAGAGGAGCCGAGCACGCTAATGGATTTGGATACAGCAGAGCCCGTAGATTCCATTATGGAGGAGCCAGGCCCCAGTGTCGCCGAGCCAGTTAGGACTAAAATCAATCCACGCCGTTTTGGCCGAGAACCTGTAATTATTGACCTCACAGCAGAGGATCGTGGGCCGGAAGTAGAAGCCATGCAAACAGATGTTGAAAATGGTGATGGCAGCGACAGTGTACTAGAAGTTAAATACTCTGGCGGCATTACACCTTCTTCTGCTCGAGCGTAAGACTATATTTTGTGTTTTGAAGATAGAAATTGTTGCAACTGCGCCTTTCCTAATCCTTATGATTCATACACATGGGAGTGGAGGAGGAGATTGTTTCTTTGACCAGTGTCAGTTCAGTTTGAAGAGAAGGGTTTGCATTTGTCGTGATGCCGTCAATAAGATCACATTTAGCCCAGTAGGGACAAGTACTACTCAGTGGTCATGAAGTAAAGACGTTTACGTGAAAGAATTCTAGGTCAATGTGCGAAGCGAACAGTTCTATGTTTTCAAAATTGGGTGGATAACAAAGTTTTTGGAACGGTGTTTGAATCCGATACCTTTATCACAGCATGACTGAGAGGCATCAAATACCTGCCTAATTGTCATTTGCAAACGGGAAGAGAAGAGCCCGAAAGCAGACTCACCCTTTTAAAAGTTTTGGAGCAATTGCAATTTTGCTGTTTTTAGAAATATTTTAACTAATAGAAATAGCTGATGAAACGTATCAAAGTAGCGCATGAATTTTCTAAGCTTTCCGAATTTGTAGTAGCTGAAACTTTTCAGCAGGTTTTCTTAAAGTATAGTCCTGCGGTATTTTATAATCACCTTCTATTTGGCTAAATCGCTAAGTGGGAGGCTTTAGCAGCCTATTCAGCTTATTTAGAAAATAATATTATTTGTTTCAGGTTGGCTGAGGCTTCCAAGGACAGAGGAAATCAGTTTTATAAAAACAAGGAGTACCTTAAAGCTATCGACGAGTACAGCAGATCAATAGGTGAGCTCGTCAATTCTTTGCTGAAGGAATGCCGCGGAAATTCTCTGTTGTGTTGCGTGTTCTATTCTCCATTAAGTAATACAATTTTTAAATTCCAGATTTGTGTGAGTTCGATCACATGTACTACGGGAACCGATGTGCTTGTTATCTAATGATTGGTAACTACAAATCTGCATTAACCGATGCTAGGAAATCCATTTTGATTGAACCAACATTTACAAAGGTTTTACAAAATATTCTAGGCATAGTTTTTGTTGTAGACAGTAGACTTCATACTAATTTAATACAATTCTGTTTTTAGGGGTATCAACGTTTCTTTAAAAGCAGTTTAGCCTTGGGTGACATTTCTACCTGCGAATATGCCATTCAAACCATTGATAGTCTACCAGAAAATGTCCACATTGATATCAAAGCTGAGAGAAATTTGTTTAACTCCTTGCAAAAGCTCAAATCTGAGTTGAAAGCAAACTTATTACGGAAAGACTATCGAACGGTACGCAAATTGGGTTTCTATTGTTGAATTTAGGATGCAAGAATTCGTGTGAAAATTTTATAATTGAAAATCCGCAGGCTTTGTTTAAGACTGACCAGGCCTTAAAGATCGCAAACGCGGACTTGGTCCTACATATTACTCGAGCTGATTTGCTTCTAAAGTTAAACCGATTCCAAGAAGCCCATGACCTAGTAATGTAAGTATTTCTTAATTATTGAACGAGCGGCTTACCGTAAACTTCATCCTTATTCTTTATTTCTTTGCGCAGCGACACTCTACGAAAGGAAGCAAACATCGTAGAAGGTTGGCTGGTTGCAGCCAAATGTACCTACCAGCTGGACCTCTGTGACAAGTCTTTGAATTGTCTCAAGAAGGGTCTGTGTTATGAGCCTGACTGTATAGAACTGAAAACATTTTACAGGGTAAGAACTTTGGCTTACGATTATTACGACATGTTAGCTATAGCTACACGAAGTACGGTTACGGTTCTGCCCGTAGACAGGGCTTTGTTAGCAAATAGTAATATCTAAATGAATAAAATCAGCACATGCGCGAATCCGTTCTTTGATCTGAGCTGATGTATGTTGCTTGCTTGAACTTGAGGACTAGCACTATCTATCTACAGTCAGGGAAACCCGGTTCTGATTCTGTGGGTAATACTAGCACTATGGAAGTTTAGGAAGTGCTGTTATAGAAAGCAAACTATAAATATAACTGTAAGCGTTTGGAAGAAGTTAAAATATTTGTATAGAAAAATGAGATAATGAGATTAATTATTATTAGTAATTATTAAAATTATTATGCGGATTTTTACTTCCAGAAAGTCAAACAGCTGCATGACCTTAGAGCTGGTGGGCGAACACAATTTGGGGCCTCTAAATATGCGGAAGCTAAAGCGCACTACACTGCAGCCATGGCCCTTGTTGACGAATCAGATGATTTACAAAATGTAAGGAAGTCACTGGTCAATTTTTTTTATTATCTCGAATGATTTGAGTGTAAATTGCAAAATTGCTCACTCTACGTATTGTTTTGAACAGAATGGTATCAAAGCAAAATTGTGCTACAACATAGCATTAATTTCACAAAAGATGGGCGCCGATGAGGAGACGCTACAAATGTGTAATAAGGCTCTTGAGCTGAATGAAGAATACACTAAAGCATTGCAAATGCGGGCAAGCGTCCATTGCAGAAAGGGTATGTTTGAAGAAGGCATGCGAGATTATGAGGTAAGGAGCTTAACAATGTTATGTTGTATTGTTATATTTATATTGGAATTCATTTTTACAATTTGCTTTACATGACCCTAGGCATTGTCGAGGTTAGATCCAACAAACAGAGAATGGAAGAAGCTTGCCCAGGATATGGCTTTGCAGGCTAAGAAGGCAAAACGTAAGGACTATTATAAGATTTTGGGGGTTGAAAAAAATGCGACTGATCAAGAAGTGAGGAAAGCATACAAAAAGCGAGCTCTATTGCATCATCCAGGTAATTTTAAAGGAAATTTTTTATTCTTAAAATATAAGTAGTTAATATCTTTTTGTTTTACTTTAACGCGGTTTAAACACAACAGTCAAATCCAACCTAAACCTAATCAATTTATTAAGCTTATGCATCGAATCATATCATAAGCAGTCAAACTCGCTTGAAAGGAACACAATTCAACTTAACGTCAAAGCAGAAAATTCTTAATATGGAAATATTTTGATTAATTTTCAAATTTTGGGTTAACCCCCCTTAGTAGCTTGTGGTAATGTGGATCCGTGATTGAAATTATTCCATTTGATACTAATTGCAGACCGGCATTCGAGTGCGCCTGAACAGACACAGAAGGAAAACGAGAAGCTTTTCAAAGAATTGTCTGAAGCTTACGAAACTCTGAGCAATGAGAAGAAGAGAAACAGATATGATCTTGGAGAAGACCTCCATGATTCTGCTCCCGGTTACGAAGCATTTGATCCAAGTCAATTATTCAATGTGTATTTTGGAGGTATGAGCGGTAGCGGCCATTCTCGACACAACGCAGGTTATCACCACTTTAGACAACCTGGTGGGTTTCACCAACCTCATTGATGTACTTTCCCAATTATTGGTAAAATTAATTGTACATTAGTTCAGTTAGGGCAATTTAACCTGAACTTTCTTGTACTGAACCAACATCAATACCCTGACTTGCTCGACCTGAATCCTTAAAATTATATAAAGGAGCTCGCCCAATTGCTGACGATTAAATTGAAATATACCGCATTTACCTTGATAATAAAATGTACTTTTTGTAACCTTGGGTTATCTAGCAATAAGTAGGCTCTTATCCATTGTACTACCGGATGTTTTAGTTGAGAAATGTCAGATATGGGTAGGCAAAGGTATTATGGAACAAAGGTAGCATCTAGCATGCTTCAAGCTCATTCTTGACATTTTAATTTAATTTTCAGGGAAAATATGGAAGTGGTCCGATTTTGAATAGATTTTATTCCAAGATTTAGGTATTTGTGTATGATTAGCTTTTATAGAGGTACTCGAATGAATGCCTTGTCTTTCGGATTGCTCGATTTGTATATACCTTAGTGCGTAGTATGAATTATTATAACATGGGACTGAGTGATGGTGAAACCGGACCCGACCTTTCTGTTTCACAAATCACTGGCTTTGGCTATTTGCCTCGAAGTTTTTTTTAGCCCCAACACTACTGGAGCGAGCGAAAGGGAATTTGAAGTCGATATCTGATGCCCACTGAGGAGTCAACAATCGCATACGCAGCAAACGAGAGAGTAGACGTTTCTTTTCTGGCAATACCGTGTAACAATTTTAGCCGCAGTGGCGTTAATGAATATTATAGTGGTTTAGATAATATGATTCATTTGTCAAGAGTACCACTGAATAAAATCCAAATGCTGAAAATGTTATACAAACTTCGCTTCGCGAGTGTATTGTTTTAATTTCGCGTTGTAATTAATAGTAAAACTACTTCGTTGGATTTTTTACAAAAAGGAGATTAAGAAGCTCAACTATTTCTGAATCCTTTTGATGAACCAAGTCATCATATTGCGGGCCAACTGCCCATAGTGTCTCCAAGTCGAATTGTTCCCTAGCATCTGGATGAAAAATATGTAGGGTAATGTTTCCCATGTCAAGGGCCAGCCAGTCAGTGCTTGTTTCAGTTCCTTCAATTTTGGGAATAGTATCCGTTTTCTTTCTCTCCTTGGACTTGAATCTTTTCCTTATAAATGTGGCTAATGCGTGCATGTGTTTATTTGACCTGTCAAAAGGAATACTCCCATCAATAAGGACTCACAATTGGTTAGGCCATTTATGAATCGATCAACTGTACACTCCGGGAAAATCTTCGCCGACGATTGTCTGTTATCTGGGCGCCTTACATGGCATGATTTCTTACCTAGCCGTGACGATGACCATATGATCAGCATAGGAAATTTCTTTAGGGAGAGCAATAACGCATATATCTTCGGCGTGCTCAGTTTTGAGCAATTCTACTAGTTCGTCCAAATCAAAAACGCCTGTCTTTCCTCCTAGATCGGAGGAAAAAAAGTGTAAGCTTTAAGTAAGGTGTACAACACCAAGTATATCAGAAATCAGTTGTATTAGTTACTTTCTGTGTTGACTGGAGAGTACACCTTATCTTCTATCTGTTGCCACTCGGGCTGTGGATCCCACTGCTGTTCAATTACATCTTGGATAATTCTTTTTCGATCTTCAAATGGTATATATTCTTCGGACATCGACTTTTGTTTGGGTTCATGACTATTATCCGAGTTGAATTTTCTAATCTGAGAAACGGTTATTCCACCGCCGACCTCTTGAATTCTTGTGCCGTCGGGGCCATTTCTTGTGCAAATACATCTTCTCGTGGACGAATTTAGAAATCTGATCGAATACGGCACCCCTCTCACAGCATAGCAAAGTAATTTCCTAAATGGTGGACCCATCAACATTCCTTTCTAGTCGACACAATAAACAAAATTTTTAATTAATTCATTTTGCGAAGATTTGATTATGAATTGTAGAGGTTCATGAGTTGTAATGACTGACTAACACTGCCGACCAATTCAATGTGTTCTGCAAGCTTATGGAGGTAAATAAGTGCTTTGACTTACTACTTACTTAATTTAAAATGACATGCAGTATTACGTCAACCATTTGATACCACAAAGCAATGCTGTTAAACTATATTTCAGAATCTGCAAAATGTTTAAACTTGGCGGTGGGTTTGGGGACCGGGCCGCGGCCGGCTTGTCAGTGTTTAATGTTGAGTTTGCAAAAGTTCTCATAATTTATTAAAAATGAACCCCACTACTACTGCCAGTTACATGGATTTAAACATACCGATCGGTCCAAACTGCAAAGATGTGTGTGCGACAGCAATCTCTTGTAAGTAACAATGTCGAGTTCTAATCTAATAAAGCTCAGATTGTAGGTAGTTGAATTCGGTAAATTCTAAAGGAGATGCTTGCATGCAGAGAGCGAGCGCCTGGCACAACTTCCACATAAGAAAACACATACAGGTTCTGTAGTTCTGTTCATGTGGACTGGACTGTTTGGCGCGTTTGTGTATGCTAGAAACATGTTTGATTCGATGGGTGTATAATTCATTTTTAAATTAAAGATTTTTCAAAATTTTACTGGCCACTTTTGAAATTATTATCATATGCACCTACAAATTTAAAAATCGAGTTCTATTTCTGGTGGTTAATCTTCAATCTTTCCTATTATGCGATGCTTACCGAAAGAACTTGTTGAATTGAATAGCGAAAGCGATATAGTGCAGTGTAGTGCAATGAGTAATATCGTTAAATAGTCTCAAATAAATGTTTGATGTGGCACTACCTGGAGAGGCTTACATTTTTGGGTATCGCAATAAGGAAACCTGCCGTTAAGAAGGAAACTTGCTGACCATGGTGACCTGGCCTAATCGAAGGTTTTGCCAATTGCGGCGCATAATCCTCAAGAAATGATCAACTATTAGTTGTTCAACAACTAACGAGGGAAGTACCCGTGCTGCAACTCTTGGATTTGGCTGAAACTTTGTCCACATGTTACCCTTGTGTAGAAACTATGTTTCACAAAGTGTCCGATCCCACTACTCAATTTTCGAA
>JAAXYW010000303.1:0-44413 GCA_036851895.1 Orthonychiurus folsomi
CGGCCGGATATTCGGCTCCGGCCACTTCGCCGGAGCCGAATATCCGGCTCCGGCCAAAGGCCGGATACCACTATCCGGTGCATCCCTAGTTTTTTGGATAGTGATTCATTCTTATTTAGAAGAGAATCAGTGAGTGACTTTTGGATAATGCAATTAATGCATTGCATTTCTTCTTCAGAATTACATATCTAAAGCCGTGCAAAGATAGATAATTGGTAAATTCATACTACATGGAATTTCAAATCAAGCCTGTCGGTCATAATTGAATGTTTCATATGTTATAGTCGCTATAAAAACAATGGCCCAGGATGGTCAGTTGAGTTGAGTCACTCAAGACGCATTAAGCTTTGATTAAATTAAAATCACTCTGGTCCTCTGCATTCCTTTCAGGTTTGAAATTAAAAAGGAAATTATTTTTAAAAGTTTGCTACTCCCCCTTGCCCTATACCCACACGCGTTGGACGGAGCAATTGATTAATTATTAAATATTTTGTAGTCTTCGGAGAGGCCCTGGAGCAAATGCTCAGGATACGAGTGGATTCTCCGCCCTTCATCACGCAGCAGTCAATCGCTACAGGTAAGTAGTTCATTTGGCAATTAAATTGAATAAGGAATCCATTGTTCTCCAATGACAATGCTCACTTATTACTGCCAATGCTCGGGTCTTCTAGGGTTTTCTAGGGATTTCATAACAAGCTCGACACTCACTCAAAATAGTTATTGTAACCATAGTTGTAGTTTGTAGAACTGTAATCTTAATTGGTATAATTTGTATTAAATGCAACATTTGAGTTGAGGTATGGAGTAGGGGTTACAAATAACACTTCAGCGGAGCCCAGATTGATTATTATGAAGCATTCAATTAAAGTCTCCACGTCCGAAGAGGAGCAGATGCTCAGTTAAAAGGGCGAGCGGAACAGATTTGCATGGAGGAAAGGGCTGAATGTAATGAGTTGAGCATTGGAGTGGAAATATGGCAATGATAATTTGTATGATGTTACATTTATTTGACTCTGAAATACAGGGACATTGTGGAATTGTTGCTGAGTCACGAGGCATCCACAAATATCGTTGACTTGCAAGGGTCCTCCCCTTTACATTTGGCAGCATGGAGTGGGAACGAAGAAATTGTCCGACTCCTCCTCACACATGGCCCGTCTGTCCCCAATGTCAACCTCATGGTAAGACAATTTATTCCTTCTTTCCAATCCATATCCGAGATTCACATTTTTCCCCAGAAGAGATCTTGGGGTATCAGTGAAGGGAGTAGGGCTATGACATCCAAGCATCGGGCCAAGGGACGGAGATACGGGAAATTGGGATGATGGAACTGAATCCCATCCTAATGAACGGTTTAGATCACAATGAGGCAATTGGGTGCCTTTTTGGAATGGGTGAGAGGGAGGAGGATGATGAGGCTGTACAAATCGTTGGAATGAATTACTCAATGTGCAAGGAGATGACAATAACACCCTTCATGTGCGATCTTTGGCCCTTCATCCTTGCACTCCACCACCAGACCAGACATAAACTCCGACCGCCCCTTGTAACTGGATATTATACTTGAATTGAATTAATCCAAACAATGATGACGGGAATTGGGGACTTGGGCTAATTTACTACGGCCACTCATTCCCTTCCATCCCCTCCATGGCGGAGGAGGTGCAAACTCTTCAATCCTATAAATTCCAATTAATCACTGGGCTCCTTGTCCATTTCAGTTTGGCTGACCCTCTGGATGGTCATTCGAATTCTAATTGCATTTGGGGATGAATGCTCCTCATGAATAATTTGTAGGCATGTAAACCAGTCTAATTAATTGGACCTTGGCTACAGCTCCGTGTTCTATCCAATTTCGTGTGGGTTGTGCATTCGTTTTGTTACACATGTTGTACTTCCTCATCATTTGATTTATTAACACTCGTACAAATTGATTTTATTCATTTTGCTGAAATAGCAGACGCTAAGATATTTTATTTTATCGTCAACTAGCGGACTGTCTTGTGCTCCCGCTGGCATAACTCGGAGGTCAATGGGCTCAATCAATCACTTGGAATTTGGCCTATGCTACGTCCAGTCGCAATCATAACAGTTTAAGCTACCAGCCTCAGAAATCGGTTAGATGGATTCAAAGGCATACATACACACGGCGCAAACTCAAACATTCTAAAATAGTCATGTGCATGACGTGATACTCACAGTTGGTGTTTTGCTTCATTGTTGCCGATAGAAGCTTGGTTTTCGGACAATAATTTTTATGTAGCCTGAGAAAGCTATTCGAATATTCTGTGGCTTAATGCCGTGCGTGCATGGAAGGCAGCAAGCTCACGAGTTTTATTATTGGGTGAAAGTCTGCGCTAGTCCTGGGATTGTAGAGTCTGGTACAATTTTTGAAGTGTGAAAAGTGAAAGAAATGATGGGAGACGAGGATCGTTGTCTGAGAAGTACAATTTACGCCTGAAGTTTCCCTATTCAGAAGGGATTAACTTTTGTGTGTCACAAAAGAAACGCAATTGTTAAAGCAAGCCAGAGTATATTTTCCAAGCCCTTCTCAAGAAGTCTGATTTCCTTCCCATTTTCCATTGCATAGCTGACTTGGATTTTTATCCAATGGAAGTATTTATGGCATGCCAGGAAATCGTTTGCACAATGGGAAGGACCACTGCTTCCCTTAACACATGTCTCGGTGAAAACGACCATTGTTGTGGAATAATTGAGTTGCGCTCCACTGTCACTCTGTTCCGATCATAATGACGACACGAGGGTTTAAATTTTTGCATGACCACACAACTCTCCGGACACAGAGGACAGATCCTCAGCCAGGCATTGGAGCGGAGGAGACGTGAATGACAGCGTTTGTGACAGGTTGAGGGGTGGGAATGGACAGGTACAAAGGTGGGGGAATATCTTCCACGATCCTCTGACCTTATAGATGTTTCTGGACCCCAACTGAGGCCTGCTACTTGAAATTGGAAGTGGGAATTTGGAAATGTGAGATGGAGAGGGGCTATTGGGTGTTGGATATTGACAAAAGGAAAGGAGGGACAATATTATGACGCAAAGTCGAGGTGATAAGAGCAGGGAAGGAGATTGTGAGCACTGAGTTGTGAAAAAGAGTAATCGTGAGATCCGTGGTGATTGGCAATTAAGTAGTGATTCCACGGGAAATGTCAGCAGGAGATCCCTCTCTCTCCTAAGTTATTGTCTCTTATGCTCCAGCAAACCTTTCCGAGTCCATCATCTCCTCACCCGCTTTCATGTCACTTTTATTATTAATAAAACCCCCCTTCGTCTCAAAGCCATTTCCAATTTTTATTTTCCAAATTACAGTTACTTTTCATGGAACGAAGCCTATATTCATTAAGTTCAAATAAAACACATCTTTAGTATGAAGGCAAGGCAATGGTATTTCCCTGAGGTAAATCTGGGGAAAGGCGTTGAGATGTTGAGAATAAGCCCATTTCAGATTGAGGATTGAGAATGAATCCACTGACTGAAGCTTGCAGAAAACAATAATTGAGCGGATTTAGTTATTTTTGAAGCACAGTTGAAATAATTTGATTTTTATGGATGGATGAAATGTAAGTTAGTGGAAGGACCTTTCTGTGTATGTGTGTGAAGGGCCTTAATAAATAATCCTACTCAGGGTCATGGGGCTGGGACTTGGGCGGAAGGAAAGTCTTAAGGTTTCCCTCTCCAATAGTTTGCTTTGCATTGGAGCGGAAAGTAAGTATTTTGGCGAAGAGTGGAAGAACACAATTGTGTTACATTGTGCCTGCACATTCAGGGCCAATACTAGAGATGCAGAGCAGAGCAGAGGAAGGAATAGAGAAGTCTGCTAAAGTTGAGTACCGGATTATTGCCCTTTTGTTGAGAACCAAAACACCTACACAGGCAAAGTGTTGGAGCGTAGTTGGATTTTACTCTCACACTTGACAAGGCGGTGATTGGCTCCTTTCTCTCCTTCCCCAGCTCACACTTTCCGCCATTTTCTCTTTATCCCTTCTTTGTTCTTCCCATTCCACGTCCACTGCTATTCTATGAACGTTCCTTCTGTCTACAAAGTTTGTTGCCATATGCATTTTATGTATACGTAACCCGATTTTGCCCAAAAATTTAAGGCCAAAGAAAACACAAAAATGGGCGGGTTCCTGACTTTATTATGGTCGAATTTGATCAGAGTTCCACTTTAAACTAAGAAACTACTTACGAGAATCCCATAGCTCCGTGGCTCAGAAATGTTCTAAGTCTTTGGACTCAATGCGATGTCACTTTGTTGACAAAGGCCACTGTTCGTTATGATAGTCAATAAGGTTTATTAAGGAATTGTATTTGTGGAGGAGGGGGAGGAAGGAATGTGTGCAGATCGGATTTGAGAGCAAAAGGTTAGGTTTTGGATATTGACTGACTCTTGGTCCTGTCATAAGCCAGAGATTTTCCACGAGCCATTGTGTACATAATGGAAGATACAGTTGAAGTTGGTAGGAGGATGGACGAGGGCCCACCCCTGGAGCCAGTGCTCATTTATATTATTGGAAATGATTATAACTTGTGATGATGTGATGAAAGGCCTGGATCATTACGTACGTGCATTGGGATGGTCCCACAGTTCAGTATTCCACCGTTTAAAATGGATTATGACTACTCTTACTCAACCCCCGCGTCAAAGTTTACCAAAATGGATTAACTTTTTCATAACTGTATTTATGATATCCGGAGGCCACGAGAAGCAGGCAAGGGCTGTCTTCTGAATGCACAGAAATTACTCAAATTACTAATTTTGTCAACATTTGGGAATTGCAATTGTACCCGCAAGAAAACCTGAACCTGTATTTTTCTCTATAATGTAGTTTATTTGAAATCCACAGTTTCTTCTGCATTTTTGTTTGGGAAATTGTGAAAAACCTTTCTATACGTACAAATTAGGCAAACTCTCTTTTTTTAACTCAAACTATTTGAAGTAAATCAAAATTGTTGTAACTTTAGAACCAATCTCTGGAGACAGCACTTCATATGGCGGCTCAGTTCGGGCACAGTGGAGTCGTGAAACTTTTGCTAGAGCATGGTGCGAACCCAGGAATTCCTAACTCAAAGCAAGAAACGGCATTGGACTTGGCCGCACAATATGGGAGGTAAGAAATGTGAGATGGGGAAGAGGAGTGTCAATTGATGACTTGATATCCGGCTGATAAACCCATATTCCACAACCAATCCTCCCCCTGTCCACCCCGTTGTGGAAAATTGTCAGTCATTGTCACCGGACCCTCATCCCAATTGTCAATTCCTTCCCGTTGTCTAATATGACTTTCTTGGGCTTGACATTTCAGATTGGACACGGTGCAATTGTTGCTCAAGTCACACCCAGAGCTTTTAAGGGCGTACACTAGTCCAGCAGAATCCAGGCATGTTTTCCCGCACACTCCCCTTCATTTGGCATCCAGGAATGGGCACAGGTCAGTGGATTTTTAGTATTAAGTTTTATTAAGTTTTTTTTTTTGCTTATTTTCCAAATGCATTGGGGAAGAGTAGAATCTGGTTATTGCTCACATCTACAGAAGAGGGCAATGGGGGATGAGGACTGGTTTGGAGGACTTGATTTACATGAAATGAAGAGTGTTCTTTCACTTGAAGTGAAAAGTGTTTGCCCTGCATGCAATCAGAAGGATGAGTGCATGGGATGGGGAGTGGGTAACAACCCTCATTTCCCTCCATGCACTTTACTGTGTAAACGGAGCATGAGTCAAGTCGGAATAACAAGTTGGTGTACTCGGAGTTCAATCCCACTACGTCACTTAATGTCATTTCTGATGAGCAAACCTTTTCCTCCACTTGGGAAATCCAACATTTATTAAGATAAAAATGAATTCCTTGGACAAAGACTTGTGACTGATGAATATTTTCCGTCCTTCTAATCAATTCCTTTAATCCGTCATCCCCTCCCGCGCGCTCACTTGACACTCGGAAGAAATCGAACACTAAAATTGATTACATTTTTGCAGGGCATCCGTTGAAGTGTTGGTGAAAGCGGGTTTTGATGTGAACTCACGAACGAGTCAGGGTACAGCTTTACATGAAGCAGCGCTTTGTGGGAAAGTTGATGTTGTCAAAACTCTTCTGGATGCTGGGATTGATGTTTGTGTGGCGGATAGTCAAAGACGAACTGCAGTGGACCGCTTGAGTGAAGTTGGACTCAAAACTCCTGTTGCGAAAGAAATCGCGGAACTGATTCGCGGTAAAGTTTGCCTTTAAAAATGTATCCACAGCCTTGATTTTCCGGTGATTTAGTTTATTGAGATTTCCAAATTGAGAAATTGAGTGGAATGGAGTGGGTGGGAATTCTCAGGTTTGCTCGGGTTAAGGATAGTAAAAGTGGGAATCCCACGGATTTCATTGATAAAATGGCAGGGCAGTTTCTTTCCTCTTGTTCCACAAACTTGGACTGCTAAGCAGATCCATCCTGCATTGAGGTTAAGGTATTTTTATTGTATTTTTCTTACTTGTAGGAGCTTTGAAGAAAACTAATATGCAATTTGGAAAATCTACCTCGCCGCTTTGCTCACCCCACGACAGTGTTCCTAGCAGCAAAGACAGCAAATTACCTCTTAGTCAAATGTGAGTTGGATTTATTTTACTTTTAGTGCTCATAAATCTAGTATAGGCTTTAACAAGTGATCCATGATTGCATTCACTTAGACATGATAATCACTCACACAGTGATGCAGAGTCAGCCAAAGTGAGGCTTTCGTACTCTCCAAGGCATTCTCCAAAGGCAAATAGTTTCACACGTGATAAAACTCGACGCTCACTCGATGTTTTTTTACCTAAGGGACCTGATTACGACAAGGTAGGTTGAACGGTTGCGTACACATTTTGAGTACAGCTTGGGTTCAGAGAAAGTTACATGGGTAATTGTTGCATGGGACAGCCTACATCCGGGCCACCAAAGAAACCGCCACGAAGGAATCTGTCTGCATCTCCGACCCAACCTGATTTCGGGAGTGATCATCTGGATGTGCTCCTCATGGGTAGGAACAAGTCCATGGACGAAGGTGTCTACGAGGACAGATGGAGGAAGAGCGTGGGTCCTTGCTATGAATCTAGTCAATCCACTGATTCGATTGATTTGTCACCCATGGATCATTTGAAGCCGAACTCCTGTGCCAAAAGTGATATTGCTTTTTTCAATGGGCTCGGGAGTGAGGAACTCAAGCACAAATCCAAATCTCAACATTTAGGGCTGGAGTGTAGAAGTAGTAGTAACTTGAGCTGCATAGTTACTCAAGCTAAACTTCGAGATGCCAAAAGTGAGCAGAACGTGTTAAGACTGAGTGAAATGAAAAGCTCAGATGACTTGGACCTGATGGGTGCTGCTGCTGTTGCTGCTCCTGGTGTACCTGCTCACTCCAAACAGGATTCCCAGTCCCCGACTGTTAGAATCATTTCTCAGGTAAGGGTCGGGTGGGATGGGTTCCCATTAGCTTTCCAAGTCCATTCATGCTAAACAGAAGGGATTAATGAATTCTTAAAGGATTGTGCTGAGAGGCAACGGGAATCTCAAACTAAACCACCGCTTCCTAAAGGACCAAAGCCAGTAATCGCACCAAAGCCAGTTATTGCACCCAAACCAAAAATTATTAAACGCCAAGGACATTCGTGTGAAGGGATGTTGGATGATAAACCCAAGGCAATTACTCCCAAGAAAAGCACTCAAAAGTCCAGCTCAATGTCTGTTCTTAGTCCGATTGAGGTTGATACGGACTGGGACAGCATTACCAAATTTGTGAACACTCTCAGCGTTAGAATGGGTGAGGGATTTTCTTTGGGATTTACATTTCTGCTTTTATTTCTTTTTTTTACGATCCTTGTGTATGCCACAGATTCTGAGACTGGAGAAATAAAAAAATCTCCTCTGCTTATGAGCTCAGTAGGGAAGTGGCTCTCAACTTTTGACATGAGTCAATATGAAACTCTTCTCATGACCAATGGATTCGATGATCTCGAGTTTCTGGTGTGTAGTGCTATTAACTTATACAAGTTGATTTTAATTCGATGAAAGCAATTGCAATTTAACTGGTAATAATTTCCTTTAAAAGGGTGGGACTATTTTGGATGAAACTTCACTCCTTGAGGTTGGAGTATTGAATGCCCAACACCGTAAACTCATAGCAGAGCAAGCAATTCGGCTAGACGTGAGTTGGCCTCGCGCCATTGACGCGGAGAAAGTGCCGGTCTCCGTTGAGAAATGGCTCCAAGAACTCCATTTGGATCAATACATAGAGACCTTTCAAAAGAATTTGTACACTGATCCGGAGCGTTTGTTAAGACTCTTGAATGAGGAACTGACGACGATGCTGGAAATCGAGGCGGTTGGATATCGTCGACGCTTGGTGGTAGCTGGGAGCCGGATTTCGGGGCCCACAGGTCGCTTGTCAGTCTCCCCGCGTTTCGAGAATGGAATTGATGAGCCTCAATCAGTGTCTTTTCGGGAACCATCGGATTTAGTGTCGGGCGTATCTCCAGCCTTAAAAAATGCTTGGCGTCATCCCCCCTCAACCCTCATTGATGGAAGTGTCACTTACAAGGCCATTGTAATGACTCGATTAATTGAAATCCCAACCCAAGGCTCGATTACGTTTGGATTGATTTGATTCCCTTTCCTATTTGTAGTACGTGGGGTCAAGCTTTGTGCAAGAATTCTCAACCACGGATTTTATACAAAAGGCAATTCAAAGGATTCGGGGACAGGAACCTAATTCAACTGACGTGATTCAACCGGGCACAACTAATGAAAAGACAACCCTCGCAAATACGCAAATTACTCTCATTGTGTCGGCCACCGTTGTGAGCTGGTACAACACAAAGACCAAAGTAAGGGATCCAACTAACCCTTGGGTAGATACCCTTCTATTCCTCAAAAACTTCATAGTCGGCTTTCTTTTTGTAGAGTTTGGTGAGAGAGCATGAGATCGGGAGCATTCAATGTACTTGTCAGGCATCCGATGATTTGAGACATTTGGCATTGGTGACCAGAGCCTCTGACCAGAATCGAACGAGTCATTCTTGTCACGTTTTTTGTCTCGACTCCGTGGTGAGTTGCTTCCTATTCTATTTAGGATTACATCCTCATCCACAACACTGTCCTGTCAGCCCGTGCAAATCATACGCAGCTTACCTCTGGGCCATAATAAAACCATTCTACTTTATCATTCTCATCCACCTCTCTTCTCATTTCAGGAGATTGCAACGGAAGCTATTCTGACATTAGGACAAGCATTCGAAGTTGCATACCAGCTAGCACTTGCAAGTCGAAAACAAAGTAAAGATTTCAGAGGTCACATTCGGTCCAAGTCAGCTAATCAGCTAAGTACAAAATCAACAGCAAGTGCCAAAACCAAAAGGGAGAAGTGCATTGCAAGTGCTAGCTGTCACAATCGCTCCCAATCCGTCACTGACATTCCACCACCTCTGGGTCAAATCATTCCGAAATCAGCCTCCAATTCCCCCAACGTCCAACCTCACCATTACCATAAGGAATCCAGTGGAAAATTTCCAAGAGCGGAGTCATTTAGCTTCGGGACCCCACATCAGCTTAGCCGTGCACCCATTGTTTCCAAAGAGGAACTTTGATTACCTGGGTCCCATGTTCCTATTTATTTTTATTTCTCTGAGTGCACATACATGTAGTTAATTTTGCTCTCTAATTTGTACCCCCGTGTAACTTGCTAACTGTTCCAGGAATCGTCCAGACTGAGATTATTTCTTCCATGCGTTAGACTATGACGGGTGCTGCTTAGGCTTTTGCGCATCCACATCCGACGAGATTAAGGAACACACATACGTGATGTTGACATAAACAGGTGCAAACTCTACTACGAATTACTCAAATTGTCTTCTCAATGACAAGAATTAACCTTGTGCACAAACAATTGACTTTCCTCTCAATTCTTCAATTCTTGGCAATAGCATTTAAAGTCCTACCTGAGTCGAAATTAATTGATGATTAAACTTAAAGATGGATTTTAGTTCACCAGCTCTCCGTGGACTGGAGGGCAAAAAGGTATTTAATTTAGTTGGACTTCTGAACACCGGATGGGATCAGACCAGGACTTGGAGAGAAGGTAAACTTTTGCTCAAAAGTAGAATGATATCGAAGTATAGGTACCTTAGGTAATTCCTTTGCCTAAAAATACAATATGTAGAGGAGTATGGTAGTTGAGTAGGTCTTGAGGAAAGTTTCGCATTGAGTAGAACTCAAGTAATATTAACGGAGGCAGGGAAAGTTAAGGTATGGATATAATCCCACGTATTTCTCAACATTTGTGGTACTTTCACTTTCACATTAGTCACAAAAGGGTGCCATGCACCCTTCAGTTTAGAAAACAAATTGTATAATATAAAATTTGACGAGCACAAATAGTTGACAATGTTACCCAGGTTCGTTAATTACTCTCAATATGAAGGACTTTGAATGTTTCAAACAAAATGCTCATCATAAGCAATTTATGGGCAGGTTAAACTTGTACCAAAGATAATCGCAGGATATACAATTATGGATAGGCCTACTTTTGCTTCAAGGTGCTCCTACGTTGTGATTAGGGTCCACAATATTATTAAGTAAATGAAAGTTTTAGTTGGTAGGATTGGAAGGGAAGGAGTAAGGGTTAGTTCCCTTCCTTTTCTATGGAATCGAAATGGAAAGTGTAAACTAGAGTGAGGCTATTAATTTCCCTTACAACAGCTACAACATTAAACACATTTAAGTTTTCCAAATAAGGATAACATGGGACAACTCAAATTCCTCTCATTTTAATTCCAAATAATGAAAGGTACATGCTCATTTCCTTAAAAGCACGACAAACACGGGAACTTTAAGCAGTACTGCTCAATGTAATTAATTTTCTCGAGTTAGATTATTGCACTCCCTTAAGGGCTAAACTCAATATTTTCCAAATCCAAATCGTGTTGTGTTAATTATCCATCCCAATGAGTATACAAATAAGCTAGGCATGTTTTAAACTCAATCCGTTTGCGGTTGATTGCAGCTCACTAATTCGACTGGACTTAATTGAATGTAAAACATAACTTGTGTGTCCGAAAACATGTTAAATAATTCATTCCGTGTCAAATGTTCCTGTCGGCCACTTTGTATCAATTCCATTCCAAGCTTGATTTCATACTCGTACTTCGAAATGCGCTGGTTGTGTAAATGGATTTTAAATAAGAACGATCGCCGTTGGTCAAATCCACTAAGCAAAATTGCAGGCTAAGCTAGTTATTTTAAAACTTTACAATGATTGTTGTTTACCTTGAACTGTGCAATTCAAAAGCTGGTACTGGTCGGTTGTCAAATTTTAATAGTTAAGCCAAATTGGAAGTAAGCCTTTGCTCTCTCATTTTAATTTAGTTATTCAATTCTAAGCAGGAGTGGAGATCTGATTGGCTTCTCCCTGTTTGGAGGAACTTAATAACTTGAAATCCACTGCTATAAATCACACGCTTACGTTTTATGTATTTTTATATTAGTTAGAATTCCCGTGATGTGTAAATCGTCGTTCCATTGAAGGAGAAACCAGCATTTGTTGCGCAATGTCCTAAATTTGATCTATGGTGGTTGTTAAATGGTTTATTTCATAGTTTTATTACTGTTCCAATTATACATCTCCATATATAGGAGTTTATCTCAAACGCATTACTATTTTAATCATTATTTTTCTTGGTTAAACCATTACTATCTTTCATTCGAGGCGCCTGAATTTGTGCATCTCATTTTAAATGTACTTCTTCTTGTTTATTTTTAAAATTAAAAATTTATTAGAGAAACTTGAATGAGAGGATTTAATTTGTACCTTTTACACAGTTTTTGTTAAAAACTTTGTGGTTCGCTTGTAGACCAACGTCGTGAAAAACGATAATAAAAAATATTCCATTCTTACAATTCATCTGTCCTCCAATATTCCTTCTCTGGCATTGTGGTTTGTTTTATACGTACGAATGGAAGGGAGACCCCACAGTCCTCAAACTCGGGACTGCTGTGCTCAATGAGTTGTGCCTAAATTTTTCGGATCCCTGATTCACGCATCCACATTGTGTAGTTTATATAATATTGTGGAATGACAAAGTGGAAGGATTTCATCCTCCAGGCATTGGGTAAAATCCATAGACCTCACTCTGAGAATGAAAGTGAATTTCATGTATTTTTGGACATTGGGCCGAGTGGGATCCACGCTGTGTGAATAGCTTTGTTCAAGCCCAGGATCCTCTTCCAATTCGTTGAACTAATTTACGTACGTACGACTTTACCCAACGTAATAAACGATCAGAGGAAACAGTCAGAAGGGGGGGGGCGGACTTTTTGCAGTTTTTTAATCATGTGGAGTTCTCCCTCTCACACACCATCTATCTCCGTTCTGATTTTTAATGGAATTTTGGATCACAACTTTTAGAGGGGAACAGATTTGTGTGAATTTGGTGGGCGGAATAAGGGGTTGAGGAGGTCCTTGGTCATGGATTCTTCACATCCGGAGGTGAGAGACTGGAGTGTGAGGGAAGAGGTATTTTCCAGGAGTTTAGTTCCGTGGTATCCCTGGAATTCCACACCCACCCTTCCTCTCCTCAAAGTGTTTGGTTCAATGCCCATGTAAAATGCGTGCAATTTAATGATTACAAGCTCCCTCCCGCATTTATTGTTACATGTTTCATGGCCTGTCGCCAATTCGAGGAAGGGGGAACTTATTTTTTTTTGTACAGAATTAATTACCCTGGGACCGAAGCAAATTTTTGGTTCATACGTAGAAATTCTCTTGATAAAATATAATAGGGACGAGGAGGAGCTACTACGGCCCGGGGAGACGGGGAACAAATTCAGTTGTAATTATGAGGCGGGAGGGCATGTACTTGGAAAGTATTGTGAGATATTATCCCAACTGTCAGTGTCACTTTATTAATGACCATATCTTTTCTCCCGCCTGCCGCCCCAAACTCCATGGGCCTCCAGTTCAAGACGGGGGGAGAAAATAGTCGAAGGAGTATAAGACTTGCAATAAAGTCTACAAAAGTAGAACCGCATGCCAGTGTGCTTATGGGCATGATAAATTAAATGAAAAAAAATGCTACTGGTTCCTTTCCTTCGTCGGTTGTGTGAAAACTCCAGCAGTTCCCTTCCTTCCAGGAGATGAAGGGAAGGAAGGATTTTTCTTTGGGAATGGGAACCAAGTGATTGTTGTTGCTTTTCCTTGCACTTCCACTCCCTCCATGTCATCTCATGTTAAAGTCCTGCTATTAAAACGTGTCAACTTGAAGCCAGGATCCTACATTATGGAAGAAATACGACTTGGAGGTTAGTGAGTTTCGTAGATATGGAGAGGAGGGCGGGGAGGGTGAAAGGTGACTGTTTCCCAGATTGTTTGTTATTCAAAATGCATAAAGCCTCTTTCTCTGGTTGGTTCGGAAGGAAAGGGCTGGGATTCATTTTCACACTTATCTTGGGAATAGCTTGGCTCCATGCACAGTGATTAATTTTGAGAATTGACGACAACTCACATAAAGCCGAGGCTTCGGCCCGCCGCGGATCTTGTGTTGGAAGTTTTGGGGCGGGAAGCGAAGAGAAAGTTTTACGTGCCGTCGCCATGCCCAACCGCTCTGCTCCGTGAAGATACGAAGGAGTCAGGCCCATGAATCTGTCTCTGTGAGATCAGTCGTGTGGAAATTGCTTTCCTCTCAGAAAGGGAAAAAAAATCTTCCTCCATGCAAGAAATCTGTAGGGTTAGGGCTGGTGGAGGGATATGGTCTTCCCATGTTATGACGTGCATTTTTCTCATATGTGAGACAAATACCGATGCCACAGCATGCACTCTGCCCATTTATTACTCCCGGCCCCAATCCTATGGCAAGGGAATCATACAGTGCGGAGCGAAGGACTACGGGATCCCCACAAATGCTATAGATTTGCTAGTCTTCTTTACTTTAGGCGTTCTAATGCCCCCCGAGTCCTTTAAACCACCATGGCTTGATCCAATTTATTCTGTAGAATTTGAAAGTATGGAAATCCAGAGTGGGGAAATATTTTGTGTACAAGACTGAATATTTTATATTCTTTATCAGGAGGAAATCTTACTGGAGGAGCTGTAGCTGTTGTACTTGGCGAACACTCGTGCTAAGTGTTGGATTCATTATCCATGCTAGTCTTTCATTACTTAATTTCCGAATCATCTTGCGAATGAATTAAATGGGTGAATAAAATTCCCTAGGCGGGAGAAGAAGGATAATTTTGTCTTCCCCGACTCCGCACTCGACTTTCTCCATTGATTACAAATCGCTTCGCTGACTCCGGATGCTGGAGAACATCTTCCATTCCACTTTTCTTTGAATTATTCAAGAATTTATTCTTCAATTATTCTAATTTGAGTAATTAATTGAAGACGATTTGGTCCTGGGCTAGAAAAAGGAAATGGAGTTGTGGGATTGGAAGGAGAGGCCGGAGGGATATTATGAATGGAATCCTGGAGAAGTCTGGACGGGACAGGCTGTAAAACTTTGTCAGCTGAGTGAACTTTGAAGGGAAATTGGGTGAGTGGTCTTTTCCACGGAGTGAGACACGAATAGATGGTTTGGTGGACGGATGGTTGGAGAGCTCACTCAAACCCAGGGTTATTTTACGGTATACTAAGTTTCACGTCCAATTTTGCATTCGCTTCCATAAGCTTCGTTTTCAGTTAAGTGGTCCAAAAAATCCACCGACAATATAAAGGTTTGTCAGTCGACATTTCTTCCTTCAGTTTCATTTTCCTCCTTCGACTCCCGATTCCGATTCCCTCTTCGTCTCTTTTGTTCTCACCAGTCCTATAATTATCAAAAAAAAAAAATACCCAGCCGAAAAAACGTCAACTTCCGTATTCATATGTGCCAAATTTCCGAGTCTTTGTCCGCGGGCGTGAATTAAGTGACCTGAGTGAGGATTGGATAGAGAGAAACGAGTGTAGTGCTTTAGCTTTGGATCCCGAATCGCGCCCCTTCCTCATATCTCATTTGTGGGCCACACGCGTTTGCATAATTTTAAAGTTTTCATTTCCGGGATCCAGAGATGAAGTTTCCCCGAATCGACACTATCTGTCAACCATTTTCCATTGTGTTTGGAGGCAACAGCAGTGGGAGATGGACTCCTGGCAAGACCGGAAGTAAATTGAAACAGCTGAAACGAAGATAGGATGCATTTTGAAATTATGACGCCGTGCCGCCTGGCGTTCCTCCTTTCTCCTGAATGTAAAGGGGGTGGATGGGATAGACTCATCTTCATTATTATTCTCAGCGGATTATCCTTGGTTGTCAGAAGGAATGTAAAGCTAGACTCTGTCTGTATGATCCTGTAACTTTTAACACTTTCAAGTTCAAACACTTCACAGTTTTGTGCAGTGTTGGGTGGATGATCGATCTATACAGTCAACCACAAGGAAAACTAATGTTAACTTTCATCCTGGATGCACCCAGCCCATCATGTTTACTCTTCTCATTCTTGAAAGGACGGAATATTTTTAATTCGGCATTCATGTCTACGGATTTGAAAAGCGAGGCAGAAGCATGGGAAGAACGGATTAATACAAATTATATTTGCTGCATAGGCCTAGGCCTTCACCTTTAATTTCTTTGTCAAATAAACGGAATCAGTCAGCGTGAATCGAGATATTTGTCATCGTTAATTCAAATTATTTTCTTTGAACGCGTCAATTTTTCAACTTTCTCCGTCTTCGTTTTCCTCCGGCTACACTGTCCCCCGTGCCACTAATCAAAGAAAGGTCTCCCTTCAGGATCCAGGGATTTGATGAGTGAATCCAAGCTAATAACTGGGCCGGACTCATCCACGCATGAAACCTGTATTGTAGTTAACATCAATCCGAGTCACTTCGGGACCAACCAAAGTCCTGACAAAGAAACCCCGGGGAAGGGCGGGAGGTTCTTATAATTAGCGCTCTGATTAAGAAAATGAACGTGAACTTGTGAGTTGGGATGTTGTATGGCTCCTGTAGTGGAGGATTCCCTCACACATTTCCTGGGAGTGAATGGATGGATACAAAGGCTGAAAACATGGAATGCTCAAATAATTAGTTCGTTGAAGCGAGGGAGACCCGGTTGGAGGAAATGATTCCATTCCATGTGCGTGGACTGGATTCTTTGTGCGTTTCAGCCCCACTTTCCATACACCCATACCATCCATGGAGAAAGTTGAATGTGCGCAGATGGAACGAATGCATTGTGTGTGCTTGGATTTAGGAATTGGACTTCCTTGGGAATAAAACGGATCGTAGGAATCCAAGTGGTTGGCTCAATGTGAATGTGCGCTCCTTTTCCAACTTTCCCCTCTTCGTCTTTCCCTCCATTTTCCTTTCCCAGAGTGGGACGGGGGAGTTTGTATGGCAATTCCTGAATCACGCACTCCACATTCCCTTCTTCCCTCTAGTCTTCAAATTCGATTTCTTTGTTCAATATTTTAGAACTTTCTCTTCCCCACCAGACTTTACCCTTACCTCCTTTCCCTTCCATCCAACCACTATCCAAATACCTCTAATTCACTTTCCTTATATCCCACACTCCCTTCCCTTCTACCTTAGATTTTGGATATTCCTCAAGCATTTCCTCCGGCATGACTTTTCAGTTTCCCATTTCCCTTCGTCTGCGGAGTTCTGACTGATTCAATAATGCAATTCCTCCTCCTTCCACAGATTTGACGGGGACGTTGATGAAAATCGAGCAATTTGTGGGTAAAAAAATTCCTCCTTAGAATGCGTCGTCCTTGATTCTGTAGATTTGCATGCAATTTGGATTTGGATTTCCTGAAAATATATTATTTTTAAACGCATCTTTTGCTGGTCGCGTGGAAATTTCTTTGATGTGTTTTTGTTTTCCTATCAACTTTTGAGAAGTCCTTTGCAGAGCTTGAATTTGATAATGCATTAAATGTTAAAAATAGCACAATATATGCAGAGGATGAGATTTAAACTGAAACCCAGAGCAGAATACTATGGGTTACACTTATCATCTATTGTTAGATTTACTGAATCCATCCTCGTACACTCCATACTCATGGGCTGTGAATGGAGGGATTGCAATTAAAGAGTGCGAGAGATGAGGATTGTGCGAGTGGAGATGGATGGAAATTAATTTGTGTGCGCGTGGCTAGCTGTGATATTCTGTCATGTGGACTTAATGATGAAGAGGGCGAGGGTTGGGAGGGATGAGAGAGTCAGTTAAAAAACGAAGGAAGGACGGAAGGAGATTGATCCTTCTTTTATTCCGGCTTTATTGAGCTTGGCCATCAGATAGTTTACAGGCTGAACTCAACATGCTTCGACCCTGACTTCCGCTACACCTCATCTCATCCTATTTTTTATCTCCTCTTCCGTTCTGGGTAGGGGGTTGACGTCTTTTTCCAAATCCATACATGCTGATCCATCCATCCTGCATATACTCACTCCTATTTACCCCCACGTTTCTCTATTTTATTTTATTCCCCTTCCACAAAACAGAGGAGGATAATGTGGATTTTGAAATACACTTGACAGCGGATATTGAGTCAAAACACGGAGGAAATGTGCTCTTGAGCGATTCTTCCGTACCCAAAATGAATGGAGTCGGAGTATCACTTGAACAAAAGGTCAAAGCCAAATGACTCGTCCCATTGTCCAGTAACTTCCCCTTATCCTTATTACCCTTGTTTGCTCCCATCAACATCTAATCAAGTGGAAATATTCTTCTTTGCCCACTTCGTTTTCACTCACAACCCCCGTCCACTCCCTCCACTCTCATTTTCAACCACCCAAATCCTTTTTTTGTCAGAAACATTCGAAGGAGTCTACAATTACAAATGCATTGCTTTTTTACCACAGCACAGCCAGAATAGCCAAAAAAAAACGTTTCCCTGCATGTGGCGTGGCACAATTTTATAATAAATGTAAATTCACGGCAATAATTTTAACTCAGACCACACAACCATCATGTATTATTGTTGCATTTGTCGTGTGGATTTTTATGGCATGATGTCTGCAAACGCCATACACGGGGATACGTATTATTACAAGAAAGGTCGCGCAGATACAATTTCAGGACACGAGGCCCGAATCGAATGAAGCATAAGTGGAACATTCGATAATAATTTGAGGAAAATGTGGAGAGGCAGATACGGAGAAACAGTATACAATTTGTTCTAGCCGCATGCCTTGGAGGGTTAATAGTGATTGAGTTGTTACAAAATAAAGTGGATTTGTTGCACGGCGGACCCGGCCTTCGAATGCTAAATACAAACTTGGCTTTAGGTTGTCAAAATCATTTATCACGCGCCCAGGGTGCGTGTGTTTGAGATGAGATGCGTTTCACTCACGTGCGGGATTGTTGATGTGTGAGAACTATTACATGATTATCGATTCTGGCGGAGTTGTACTGCAGTTGCCGACGGATCGTTATAAATCACAATTTATAATATAATATTATCCGCTCCAGATTATCCAAAAAAGGGAAGGTTTAGGAGCAGCCGGGTTTAGGGCTGGGAGCATGACCTAACAACGTCTACCGATAGTGATTTTGTGGGGGATCTCCTTTGGCCCACCCTCCTCTTCTATTCTTGCAATTGATGGAAAAGGATGATTGATGCTTGGAAGGTCCGGAGCTGATAGCCTTGTAATTAAATGTTGATCAGAGTTGTAGACTTGCCCCTTGGGATCATTTGCATTATCCTGACCCCTTCCCATTCACCCTCGGAGTAGGATCCTTTCCATACTCCTCACCCATTGTGTGTTTCATCAAAATATTACTAATTGAGTTATTACATCTTTCCTCACAACTTCGCTGTCAAATTATAAACATTTCAATGACAAGAACATGTATCTTTGCCCTTCTTGAACATCATTTCACTTGAAATTTTGTTATTAAACTTTTACTTTTAATGGGACTAAAATTGATTTTTAATTGATCAAGTTAGTAATTTACAAATTTACTTTAGATATTACACGTTCCTCCCTTTAGAAAACAAAATGGGCTGAATAGAACAATTTTCCCGTCCGTCTTCCTGAACTTGATCTAAAAGCACATTTGGTTTGAAGCTCGTGCATACAACTTCGTGTACAGAATCTGATTTTGTTTGATTAATTTCCCATAGATTTTTAAACTGTATATACAACTAGGTAGGAGTCGAGCCCGGGCTCGAGTACTACTGTGGGTTGCATAGTGGGTAACTCATTGTATGAAATCGTGGAAAAGACGGAAGGAAATTTCCCATCTTCCTCATCTTCTCGGTTGACTGAAGCCATTCTGACCAGAGTTGACGGCTAATGGCTAATCCTCCGTGAATTTAGAAAACTCAGTGCATGGGACAATTGCCACATGTCTGACTACAACACACCCGTCGCCTACCCACGCAATTATATTCAACACTGGTTCCCAGGGCTTTAGTGCACTGGATTTAGAAAGGCCGGCTCCCTTCTCCAAACAGGGATTCCAATCAAAATTTACAATTTATTCCTCCAACCAGAGGGTGTGGAATAGTCGTGGAAATATTTGATTCAGCTTATTAGAAGGTCAAGGGGGTGGGTGAGATAAGGGGAGCTGAGCTGACACACGCAAAGATGGTGGAAATTGATAGGATGGACGGAGTGGAAATGGATGAGATGACGACAGAATTGGAATATGATGGAAATGACAAGGTCTGTCGCCGCTACCCCTTGCATAGGTCACAGTCCTTTGGAAAGATCAAAGTGTGATTGTTATTACTGATTCCGCAATGGAGCAAATGGGTTTTTGAAAGCTCCTTATCGAAACAAGCACGACATTCTTGAAGAGATAAGGCCCTCCAGTCCCCTGTGGTGTCCATGCCGTCGTCAAACCCACCTTTTCTCCCGCTCAACAAAGGATCGCAACGGATCCTCAAAACACCGGAGAGAATCCTTTTTTGCAAATAATAAAACGTATCCACAACATACAAGGGACTACGAGCTGTCAGGCCCTTATTCAGTAGCTCTCAGTGTTTTCAACTCTCATTTTCCATGTCAAACCCTCCCTTCAACACAGACGTTAAAGACAAGTCCGTCCTTTGGGTTGAGGTCGGCCCGGGTCACTAGCTCACAACATTAGGATTAAGTCTGAGGATATTTCTCTTGACATGCCGAAAAGCTATGTCAGTCCTTCTCAAGAGCCCCGCATTTGTTCCTCAGTAATAATAATACGCGGTGAATAATGGAGGTACTCATGTGCCCAACTCCAGTACTTCAAATCTTCTGTCTTCAGGTTTTCCATCTTCTTTTATTCATACCGGGAACCAGATAATTGACATGCTGGAGGTGAACCCAACAGTCCTATTTATTATATCCATGCTTTCTGTGTTTGAAATAAACAAACCTGAGCCGAAGCCGACTGACGGTCGGTCACCTTTTCGAGGTATCTCAAAGAAAGGTCGGATTTACCTATTAATATAAACATCCAACGAAAGGGATTGTGCCAAAGACCAGTCCCGTGTTTGTCGGAATGTATGCTTAATTCGGATGTGTGGATGAACTCATTTGTTTCTGGAAATCTATTTGGAATGGGGTTGGACACGTTTATGGTTGATTGGAAGGAAATTGCAGTGAATTAACCGCATGAGTAAAATGGGAAATGGGGAAGGAGAAATCTGTTGTGTTCATTTTTATTTTTGAGGGCTAAGGGGACCGAAGATCTGACGGGTCCATCAATTCCTCCCTAATTATCTTTTCGTTTGAAGTTGTATCCATCCCCTCTGATGAGAGTCCAAATGCAATCATCATGAAGTGGTTTCCTACTTTCACCCAGTCCACGGAGATCCGAAGGAAACCAATTCCCGTTTCGTAATATGTGGTCCACAAATTGCATTACTTTTTGTATTTCATTTCAAATCCTATCATCCTATCCTATCTTCATTACATTATTTCTCCTTCCATCAGTCAGTCCGCTGCTGCCAGTCCTGGCCTCCCGCTCAACCGATATGCGGTTTTGGGCATTTAAGTTCTGATTTATTCATTTCACATTTATTTTACAAGTCCAAAGGTCTGCACCTGAAACCATTATATATGTACCATGCAAATCTGGTTTCGAATCAAAATACCGGAGTACTTAATTCATGTTATAATGTATATGTGCTTGAATATGAATAAATGCATTTAATATTTGTGTCAAATTTTCTACACACACGACAAATGTTTTTGCATCAAGAGAATCTAACCAGGATTTAACTATGGCACACAGATACAGCAGACATGTATTCACAACTTGTGCTGCTTATGTTGAACAATTTGTCCATGCATCATTGCCTTGCGTTTAAATTGTTTGACCTTCGGTCCTTTCACTGCCAATTTGAATATATGCAGATTTAAACTTTTGTTATTATTCTTGCCTGCTGCTGTGCCCGTTGTGTTATGTTGGAGTCGGTGCGGTGGTGCGTGATGCGAGGCGCCGTGCATGGACTGCCGCCTGTCGGCCAAAAATCTCACCTCCCGCTCCGATTGGTTTTGCATGGAGAGGGAATTCAAATATTCATATTGCAACGGAATAAATTTTTAAGAGGGCAACGGATGGAGACAGACGACGAAGACGAGCCAGATCCGCTGTAGTGTGTAGATGAAAAAGGAAGGAATTTTATTATCGTTCCATAAATTTTAATTTTGATCTGTGAACAACAAGCAACAAGTATGCTAGGTTTAAACGCGCTACCTGACAATTGTGATTTGGACTGGTAAATGTAAGGAAGATGTTTACATTAACATTTAAGACATTTTATATTTCATGAATTGATGTTAATGTCAAATGTTATTCCATTTTTAGCACACTAGCTACTTGGCCTTGGAGGTGTTGTGATTGGTACAAACTGGTAAAGGTAAGGAAGAAGCTTGCGGGTTTGACAACATTTATGGCATTTTAAATTTGTTGGATTGCTTTAACATTCATATCAATGTTATTCAATTTGTGATTGTAGGGTATTAACTCAAGATGAAGAAAGCTAATCCAGACGAAAGCTCCCCTAGTTTCCCGGCACCAAAGCCTCAAGATCTGATGATGCTCGCGATTAAGATACAAAAGAAGGAAAATGTGTATGTGATGGATGCGGTACAAAGTAATCCGCGAATTCTCTGCAGTTCTTCAGAGGCTCCTACAATACTGCAGGAGGGGGCCCGTTATAATGCTTTACATATTGCCGCTCGGTGGGGCAACACGGATGCAGCTTCTTGCATTTTGTCGGCAATATCGAGCCCGGTGTTTATGGCAAAGTTGTATCCAGACGACGCTGAGGGAATCCGGAGGTTTGTTGTTTTATTAACATTATGATTTATGAAAGATAATTTTTTTAGGCTGTATTGTTGCCTTTGGTAGTCTAGAAAGTCTGGATGAACCCGAACCCAAAATATGTATATTTTGAAACCAGTTGTATACAAACACCATCGTATTACATCATTGTAACCATAATCAACGAACTATTTTCAGGGATAGGACTAAGTACCTTGTTGACATGTACCTAAATACTCCAGACAAGGGGTTTCTGGACACACCATTGCACTTCGCTTGCAAATTTAATTCATTCGGCGTCGCGAAGCTCCTTCTAAGTCACCCACTCTGTGTCACAAGCATTAGGAACCGCGATGGACTCCCCGCACAAGAAGTAAGTATAAATTACTTTAATTAATTATGTAGTAGTATTCATTTGAACAGTACCTTGCCCCCGCTTTTCTTGGGGGGAAAATTCGAAATCCTCCGAAAAAAAATTCCGAGGCCGCCGAGTTCGCTTCTCGGAGGCTCGGAACATTTCGAATGCATTCTTACTCATTACATGCAAATGCGCTTATGGTTAACTCCTATATTGAATGCAAGGTGAGAACTGTCTTCACTGGCACAAATAGGTAGCCAATCGCTCACTCAACACAACAGGAATGTTCTTGTTAAACTGGAAAAGCAGATTTTGATTGTAGGCTGCTATAAATTTCTAATTTTATTAATGACAATTTTATTTTTAGGTCATTGGTAACCGTGCGCCAAAGAACAATGAGCTAATGGAGAGTATTGAAAATCTTTTTCTCGACACCGTGATTGTTCCAATTTGGCGGGACCCCGGTTCCCAAACCCAGGCTGTAGTGGGGCTGCCTGTCAATCCAAAACACCTGGGACATTTGATTCCCGAATCATTCTTCCAACATTTCAACCAAATAGATGTAAACTTATCTAAGCTTTTTATTTTAACTGTGAATTTTGCTTACCCTCGCATGTTTGTTTTCTTTAGCTAAGCTTATATGGGCCAGCAGATCATTCACGAATACCGCCTCCATCATTTGGTATCGAAAAAGTCATCAAAGCTTATGCTGGTCCTATGGACGAGTCCAAAGCAGAAATATTCTATAGCAAACTTAGGCGGACTGGTGGCGCAAGTGGATTATCAAATTCATTTTCTTTGGATAGAACGTGCTCACCATTTGCAAGCCCTGGATATTGGCCATCCTGTCCCAGCAGTCCACTGCCAACAGAACTCCTGAAGTCTGGTAAAAACAATTCTGTCTTGTCAACTCCAGGAACGCCTGATCCGGATATGATTAAGGAAAAGAGGCTCCGCATTACGGACTTAGAGAAGGGGGTTGAGCGAGTTGGAAGAAAATATGCCTTAGACTTGAATACACCTTTTATGGAGCATTGGAACTTTGCTAAAGGATTCCTGGACATACGCAGCCCTGGCGGTCTCCGGGCGCTTGAAGAAAAACTGACAAAAATTGAGCACTCAATTGCACAACTCAAAAAAGATACCCCGAGTCCAATTTCTTCGTTGTGCAAAGCTTTAACCGATTGCCATCTAGGGAGTGGTCAAACTCCAAAAAAGAATTCTAGGGAAAGCCAAGATGATTGGAGAGTAGGCTTAAACGAGAAGGCCGATTTCACACACGTTTCGAGGTTCCGAGGATCAAGGGTTGCCCCCGATTTTGCCAGTCTAGATGAATGGGAGACTATAAAATATGCCTATACGAATAGCCTAGATGGTAAAAGGAAGGCTCTTTCATTCGATTATGCTGATGCCTCATTTGAAACAAGCAACAGCTCCAGCAACGAAAGCACCCCCGAATCTGTTGAGAATCTCCAGCGTTTTCGTCCAAACCCAAACCGACGCAGGAAACTGAGTGACAAATATTATTCGGCCAGAGAGTCGCCGACAGATTTTTCGATTTTTGAAGACTGCTGTTCACTTGAAGCGTTTATAGGAGGGTAAGGTCAAAAATTACTGTATTTGAAAGTATTAAATTAAGGGTTGTCGTGTCTTGCAGCATGGAGCCAAATAAAGAAGACTATCAGCTTGAAAGCGCCCTATCTTCAACAATTGATGATCTTCTGGTGGATGAATATCCAGCCATAAATCGGTGGTACAACTCGCTTAAGGCGCTCGGCAACAGGCCCATTTCCTGCGCCCGAAGATTGAAACTGTGATTCAACTTGGGTGCCTCGAAATAAGTCATGTACCAGTACCATTTGCGTTGATTAACTCTCTTATGCAGTTAGCATTTGAGATTGTGAGTTGTTATTATCACTGAGTTTCTAATCATTGTACACTTAAGCCTATTACGATTACAACAAGAATCACTCAAAATTTACTAAATGCATTTGGTTCCAGAGAAAATTTTAACATTTCGGGAGAATTGGTTATTCCTAGGTTAGACGCAAATAATAGTCACTGACTGAAATTTATACTAGTTTTGGAAAATACGCTTACTTTTCAAACAGATTTGCCGCTGTCAAATTGTTTTCTTAAAAAATTTGACGTTGTTTTAATATTTTAATACTGCGCAAACGTATTTACATCGTATTTCTTAATCTAAATATTTTTAATACTATACTACAATTGTATGTTTTATGGCAACTTTATGTGATTTGTGATACAAAAGACTAAGAAATGGAACGGGAAGTTTTAAGCATTAGTAAGGTTTACTCCTCCAGTTACCAGCAAAGCGTTGTATGCTATTAACAATTTCCAACAATCCATTAATACACAATTTTAGCCTATTACTAAGCAAGAAATAAATTAAGATTGCCTTGATGTCCTCTTGTCAATATATGTTGCATTATTTCTTCCCGGCTTGTCAATGTTATATGTATATTTACTAGCCGACTCTAAGAGATCATATTATATTACACGGTAAGTTCTTTAAAACTTTCGAATTGCGAATGTCAATGTAATGACGCACAAACTATCCTTAAGCAAATACTATTAGAACTTGTTAATTGTATTTTTTATATTGGCCAGAATCCCATTGACGCCGTGTACACAATTAATTATTCAAATATTAGCCTGCCTCTTGCACCCGGCTCTCATTAATTACTCTTACCTTGCACATAGTTTTGTTCTCTCTCTTGAAATGAATTGAGTAATAGGAATCATCTTACCTTCATCAATTTGACATTTATATGTTCTCCTTAACCCTAAACTGATGATTGAAGTCATGTATGCTGTGCTTGGGGTTTGACTTTGGCTATACACTACACATTTTATGACTTTCAAACGCGCGCAGCCATAGCCATGTCCACCAGGACGACGACGGGTGTTAAATTGTGACAGCAATTACAAAAGGATGCACGTAATGTTATAACAATTTTACAATCTTGAAACAGCATTAACGCACTGTCAGTAATCCAAACATTGCAAATTCCTACTCGACCTTCGCTTCAAATGACTTCCCCAAATACATAATGCAAATAAATTTATTTGTTTTGTACAGTAGTGTCACAGCTTTTATAACTAAAGAGTAACTTAAATTGTTAATCAAAGCAGGGCTTTCTTCTATGTGTCGTAAATTAACATTCTACAAACACAAGTTAAGCCGTGAACACTACTACATTACTGGCTTTGACTGACAAAAAAATAAGTATGCATCCAAGGTGGAACCATAACTGGTAAGAAATACGTGGGCTTAGAGTTAGACAACATTATGCACTGACAAAGACATAAATTCAGTCAGTCACTTTTTATTAGCGTAGCATTTAATTGAAAATTAGCAGCTCATATTTACATTATTCCACGCGCGCGACCTGGTAGTGGTACACTTGACTCACATCTTCCCTAAAGTTCTGGTTTGCAGAAATATTTAGCAATTGCAGCAGCGAACAAACCTGAATTCCTTATTAACCATGTTAGAGTGATGTAATAATTCAGTGGGCTATGATAGTAATTGGAATTAAGTAAAATTGTTAAAAAGACTATAGAGCAATTGGAATGGCTGAGACTATAAGAATCCTAAACTAAAACTATTAAAAAAATCCAAAAATTCATTGCATTGGCCGGGAATCGAACCCGGGTCACCCGCGTGGCAGGCGAGAATTCTACCACTGAACCACCAATGCCTTATGAGGGTATGGGAATGGATAACTGCTAGTGGATCCTCAAACCCATGCATTTCCCTCTATGCTGTGCTGAATGCGAGTGTTATAAACCACAGCACAGCCAAGAGCAGGGATTATCCTATCCCTTGCAAAAAAAATTAAACCAGGTGAATCGTGACCGCAAATTTCACTTCTACACTTCTGCAAATTACATCAAGGGTTCAAGAAAACCCAATTCTTTGTTGCGCTATGCTGTGAAACCAGTGCAATTTAAAAGGTCTGTTTACATCTATCTACAAGTATTCTGTGAAAGAATTAATATTGCACACTCTTCATTCTCATGCAAAATTATTTGTTTTATTTGTATAAAATTATTTCCAGCGTTTGTGATGGTTTTAGATTGCTGCTGCAAATAATTCGGCCCTTCTATTCTACATATAATGTAACGCAGTATTCTTCTGCAGCAAAGGATGCATTTGAACCCGGAGCTTGTCATTCATTTTTTAAATTATTTTTGACACCTGAGTTTTGCTAGCTGACTTCCGGTATTAGTGAATAATTTGAAGTCTTGTAGCAATAAGTACTCCTTTCGTACGTCATAAGTTTAGTAATGAGACAGTCTACGCGTGTCTAAAGGTCAATCAATCCTCTGCGCACGGTTTCTTTTTCACGTTATACTTATGCGGTCCCACTCAACGACTCGACACACCACTTACTTACCTGACCTCAGAAGGTATTTCGCCATTCGATGCGAATATGAGATTTGGCGAACAATGCAAAAATGATCACGTTTGAAATACGACTAGGAGGGTTCGATGACGTTTGGAGCCGATTTGACCTTCCCCTTGCCTGAAAAATCACTAATAATAATTACATTTGTGAGTGATTAGATTGAATAATAATTAATTCTTATAACCACGCGTGGATTGATACAATAGGTGTGCTGCTGGCGATGACCGTGAAAGGTAAATGGTCACAATATCATGACAGCATCTCATCAATATTTCCTATCAAGCAATGGATCATTAAATGCTCGATTTCAGTATGTAGTTACTGAACGGCAAATGAACGGAAGTGGAGGAAAGGATAATTAATGCAGGTTGTGATGAAAACAAAAAGGCTAATGATTCTAGAATATGTTAGAAATCGACACAACATAAAAAATGCTAATGAAAATTTAATATTTTATAATTTTAGAACGCGCGCAAGCAAATATGTGTGTCATAGCTGCAACATCTGTAGTTGGTATTAAACTATTGCTGTGAAATATTTTGCCTGTCTCATAATAAAGAGGTTACAAAAAACCAGGAAATGACAATATGGTTGTGTGGTAATAAAATGGGTCAGGCTAATTTTGCGCAAATGATTATCAAATGCCTCACATTGTAGTCATGCCATGCAGTGTTGTAGTGATCTTGGGTCATAATGAAAGTCCATTGCTGTACATTGTTTGAAGGAAGGGATTATTATCTTTAATCTGCTCTTTTACATCAAGTACCAATCACCTCACCTGTCGATTATGCTCCATTCTTTTTTGGTCAGTGCCCCGAGACAAGGTTTAGAAGGGGTGGAATTGTGTGGGAAAATATTCTTTCATATAATGGCGTTTAACACGGAGGACAAACGGAAGTCTCAAAAATACCATTTGCTCTCATGCACTGACAAAACATTGTTCTCGCCCGTCCGTCCCCACACCACACACCATAATAATCCTCAAGTTCAAAGACAATTAATTAATCCTTCACAACAATCACCGTGTGCCCTTCTGTCCCAGGAGCTGATGTAGCCAACAGAAAGGGATGGGCGTAAAGTGAAACAAACAATGTTATTGTTGCATCACTTGTCTTATTGTCATTCTTGCACTTCCGGCTACCTTCCTTCTTCTCAAGATCAAATGAATATTTATGTTCAATGAGAATCTCAACTAGCTACATATATGCATTTCCTGGAAAGCCATATTGTACCATTAACTATGAACACTAGTTAATAAGTGTGCTGGATTAATGAGCCACCACAAGCGGTACTTGCATACTTTGCATGTATAAGTATAACTTACGATTAGCAGTGCAATGGAAGAGGAAAAGAGGATTCATTTACAGTGTAGTTTCATACATGGCTAGCAGGTGACGTTTACATTTTCGGACAGGCTTTGTACTTGAAGATTAGCGAAATATATGTCACACGTAAGGAATGTGTGAATGTAACTGCATGGCTTATCCATTCATTATTATTGCATTTTCTATTGGATTCTTATGGAAGTTACGTGTTTGCTATGTTTGTGCATTTGTGAACAAATTATGACTGTAAAACTCTACACAAATACGAGATAATTGCATGGTAAATAAAAATATACTTGAAGCAGGTAATCTTGGGGCGCTAATATTAAATAGTGAATTTATTTACGGCTAAGCAGTTGGCTGGTAATGCTTCAAAAGCAAATTCCAACCAGAATCGCACCGTCATTGTGAAATACGTCAGTGAGATTCCGTTTGAGTGTTTCTGCAAAAGTAATAAAACTTGCCCACAGGACGCAACACACAAACCGAGCTATTTTTGTACAACAAACTTACTGAAATTCTACTATAAAGGGATTGCGTGTTTCTTATGCTGTCATAATTTCTTGGGAAATACGTTCAGAAGACAGTTTGACATGTCCGCTTGGCTTAGCTTCTTTTTTTGGCTCGATTCGTTTACTCAAACAATCATAAAGATTGATGAGTAACGTGCGCAACTCACAAAATTCTGAATGACAGCAAACACCAAACCCAACATCAATCCTATCAAAACCGTAGGTTTCATTTTAACATGTATTATTTACGAGCTCTGCTCCATTCATTTGCATCTTACGGCATTCTCCGGCCATGCAACTAACTCACCGCAAATCAATAGAATTAACAACTTAAAAGTTTTAGTTCTTGGAAGGGATATTTCTATGTACATCCGGATTTAATCATGAACAGTTGATAGGGGCAACAAGGAGTGGAGGACGCGGTGATCTTAAGAAAGGATTGAGGGGAATGGAGAAGAAGGGTTATGCTGTAGGCATGAGCCTTACGTGGTCCAAGCGCTCATGAATAATAGGATGGATCGATTCTTTCCTTGGCCACGGTCGAAACTCTGCTGGAATGATACGTAGTAGGAGAGGATTGAAAATGCTGGGCCAATGTTTAGCTACTTTGTTCCTTCCTTGGGTCTCCAAAAACTAAAGTTTGCAAAGGATAGGAGGAAGCGTGGCGGAGTTCCGCATGGCGAGTCCCCATAACATTTGCAGTTCCCTTCCTCCTTCCACACCTTCTCCACACTTCAAAATCATAACAACAATAGTTGTTGGTCTCTCGCGACCTTTGTAGTCTAGCCTCAACAATACAACTGGGTAGGAACACCCTTTACGTACGTACATATTTCCATTATCCATACTAAGTTGCCTTGGCAATTAGTCTAAGATCTCCCACCTGTCCATCATCTGTTGTTGGCGTTTGTATGACCAACCCAGCATCCTTCGTCCAAACTCACACTCACCACTCAACCCCATCAAAACACGGTTCATGAAATATTCAATTCTCGTGTGACCAAGGAAAGTACGAGTGCCAGAAAATAAAAGTGGAACTAGAGTTGACTTGTGCTCGTGGATGTGTGGAAATTTGTTAATTATTATTTGAATCACACTACTCCCTCCAATTGCAGATTCTGGAAGGAGCCAAGGAGCTTACCGTAAGTTTTAAATTTGTTCGTGTTTTCTCTTCAAAAGTGCAATTTAAATTTAAATCAGTTTTCCAAACGCCGGCATCCATTGCACACGACTGCCACGACACATCCTCTCTTATACTGATTAGCGAGAAATTATCATTTCTTTTCCTTTTTCAAACCCTACGCTGTGTGTGTTGGACATTGGGGAGTAATATCTAATTCGCACACGAAAGACCGATTTCAGGTGTGCCTTTACTATTTCCTATCGAATCTAGTACCCATTAGCCTTCTAACACTTTTTTGAAAATTAGTTTTTAGAGAATAGCGGTATGCAGTCATTAAGTATTTGTGTGTTAAAATGTTGTGCATGGTTTGAGTTAAGCTTAAGGTGTCAAACTTGACCAATTTGATTACGTCGTATTAAAATGCCCTTGGTGGCAATTCGGGTGATTTGGCAGGTCGGGTTAGATGTTTCTCGGCAGAAATGTGTTTGCTGGTGGCACTTGGGTTTGTTCAAAGACAGATTTCGTCCCATCTGCTCGTTTTTGTGACAAACTTTGGTTTGCGGGCTACCACAACGCAACGTAAGCTCGAATGCTCAAAAAGTGCAGCTCCATTTAACGCAAAACAGGAAATGTCATTTTAAAACTTGACGAGCAAATTAAATGTGTCATAAACACAACCACAGGTGTTGGCATCCCGAATTCGGAGATTTTCAAAACAGGTTTCATTGTCGTTTTGTCATAAAAATAATCCCTGTTGAAGTTCTTGAGTTACTATCAATGAACTTCTCAAATCCCGATGCAATACTCGAGTCCGTGCGCTGAAACAATCCAAATCAAAAGAGACATGATTGCATGATAAAAAACATATTTAACCAGAGACCTGACATGACGCATTAAATTGCAAATTAGTAGGACGGAATGTGACATTTCAACATTCCACCGCAATGCAATGCTATTCTTTTTTTTTACCATAGTGCGCGATTTCCATACTAATTTCCCTTTTCTTTGTGTAGACAAGGCAACCCAGACCCAGTCGCGAGGCTTTGAGTATTTTCCCCTTGCGAAAACCACGATTTTTTTTTCCATTGTCCAAGATTCTTTAGTCAAAATTTACATAATGGTTGCTGACCCAGTCCAATCAGTCTATCTCTCGTGTCCACTCCATCCACTAGACTAAAAATCAATTGCCCACAAAACTGTCAACTGGAGAGTTACTGCCTGACTAGGTTTTGACACCAGTTCTGCTGGCATCCCAACTTGTACATACATGGTTTTTACATGCTCACTTGTTTACAATTTCAATTCCGCGAATAATTTGATGCTACTCAGCTGGAAAAGGGTACACCATTTAAGTTTTTGATTTTATTAGAATTTTCTTGCTGACGTTTTGCTGAGAGGGATGAAAATGTGTTCAGAAGGCATGGACCCCCTGTAGCACGGATGAAGGGGAAGCCAATTATAATTTCCTTCCTTTCTTGTAGTGGTAACATGGGTGCCTTCATGTTTGCTTAGAAACTTCCTAATCCCAATTAATCTCGGTTCGTCTGGAAAGACGGCGTAGTCAGTGGAGCAGAAATACACTTACTGCGCTTCAGCAGGAAAACTCGAGCCTCGTGCAACGTTAATTGTGTCTAATGGAATGACTCCGTATGAACCCCAAGTCCCTTTGAAGGTATATGGCGGTAAAGGTAACCATAGGGAAGGGATTCAATTAGCTTACTATGGACAACAGGACTTGGCAAACTTGACATCCTCCATGACAGTTTTGAAAGAAGTGTAAAGTAAATGCAGTCTGTCTCCAGGATTTCTATATGCTGGGTACATTATGAGTAGATCCTTTTGTAACCTTTCCGTGTGTGTGCACCAGAGGATTTTATTGTTACTCCAGACGAGCAGGGCTTCGGATCAATACTCCTTTTCCAGTTTTGGAAATCCATTCTAAAATTCCTTTGGGGCGACACACCAAGTCATTCTTGAAGGAAAACTAGAATTGTGAAAACATGAAGGGAAGTAATGCGAGAAACTGTTGTAGCCAAAACACACTATAACACCAATTCCTTGCGTACTTCCAAGTCCTTTTTCAGGATTAAATATTTAAGAAACAGGCTTGGTCGAAGCTATGCTGCCACTTATTGTATCCATTCCAGTCTTGTAACTACATTATTCATTGAGTATCGAGTTATTCCAAATGAACTTTAAATTATGGATTGAGATTTGACGTTAGGTCAATTTCACTTGGGTGATCGGGTGGCATCCGTACAGCACTGGTACGTTTGCTGCCACCATTACGAAAATGTCCAATCTCTAAGACCGAATGCATTTGGTTTAATTATTAACAAATTTGTGTAGTGTCCGACTATGGTTTTCTTCCAAATGAAAAGGATTGTGAGTAAATCCCTTAATCTACAGACATTTGAAAGCCTCACCAATAAAACTCACTTCCCGTATCCATGGTCAGCAAGATACCGAATTGTAAAGGTCCTGGAGTTGTGTAAATATTTTATGATATTACCGTCCCAATTTTGTGGGAAATGGGACTGCTTGTACATAAAAGTTTTCTCTCTGGATTTGTTATTACTCTCTTCCTCTGGTTTCGGCCATGGTCATGCCATTGTGCAAATAATAACTAAACTTTTATTGAGAGAGACCGTCAAAAATTGAAGGAAGCAACTCAATAAATCACAACTTAAATTTACGTTCGGAGCAAGGTGCAATTTTTGGAAGAATAAACTTTATGACAAATGAAACAGACGACGATTCTGGCTCACGGCAAATTTCAAACAAAAGAATGAACAGAAGCGGAACGGGAAATTGGTAGTCAAAAAGTTCAAATGGGAGTTTTCTTCTCCACTAACTTTTTTGGTGACCGTATCTCCGTTGTGAATCGTTATTTTATTAGCTTTCCGTCATCTTGTTTGCCAATTTCACGACACGGAGTTTAATGAAATGGCAAAAATGAGTCACACTCAGGAGCTGTTCGAATTCCCTTGACTGTTTAAGTGAATTCCAATCATTTTAGTTCACCCTACATGCCCTTCCGAATTTTGTTAACAATACTATTTGACGTTTTTACAATTTGCATCTTTTACCCGCTTTGGATGGTAGCTCTTATTCCTGTCTTATAGCGTCACCCTCATCCTCCCCTGTAATTGTACATTTGAAATAACCAAATGCTAAAATACTCATTTTCTTGCCTCTTTCGTTTGTGTAGTCCTTATCGTTTATAGGCCATGATTTTTATTGATGACGCCGTGACCGTTAGGATGCAGTTAAAGTTTATGGCTTCCTTTTGAAATGAAAGCCAAATTATACACGCATCCAGCCTCATGTCAGCCTAAGCAGATGTCTGTTCTAATTCTTCTCTTCATTTTAATGACTTTTGGAGGCAGTGCAGAAATAAGGAAATCCTTCAATTGTGAAGAAATAAAACCAGCCCTTGGCTCTTGGTCGAGAAGGAACTCTTCGAGGATACCTTATCCCTTTGCCTTAAATGATCTCAGTTATTCAAATCCAAAGCGGAACTTTTGGTTGCTTCCAACAAAACCAAATTAAACCAACTCATCTCCTTATTTTTCCACTTCTTCTCGAGAGAAAAATCTTGAGAAATTCCGTTCTGCTGCGGGAAGCAGTAAAAGGATATCTTTGGAGTAAAGCCGCAACGAAGGAACATGATGAGGCGGGAAGGGAAAAGAAGATTTTTTGGCGAATATGTGAGGATTGCTTGGAAGTACGCAAAAGTTGGAAAGCTGCTGGAAGGAGTTCATTTCCATACCATCGATTCCCATCTGTGCTTCCCTGCCCTTGTCTGCCTCCGCATCCTTCCCTCCTTCCAACCACATCTTCTCCAACTCCGCAAAACACCTTCAGTTCCTCTCTGTCCGGAGCCCAGTCCAGTCAACTCCAATCCATCTTCCTCTGTGTCAAAAAAATACTACACAACTAACATTAATATAAACTGTCCAATTTCATTTATAGTCAAATATTGTGATCAAGTACCACATATATTTAGTATTTGTTTGACGACCGGTAAGGAAGGAACTTACTTGACGTTGCAGGAAGGAGTGAGGACAAGAAGACGTTGTGTAGGTTGACCTTTCTCGCTAAGGTCAGTGTGTTAAGGTTTTTTTGAAGTAAACTAAAAGGGGAAGAACTACTGTGGAATCCTGTGGATAAACTTTGTTGTACAAATCGTCTGGGCTTCCGCCACCGCCACTCCAATCGAAGCAAGGATTTGAGTGTGTTTTGCTAACAGTGTTTACAAATTGTAGATTACAACTCTCAAAAAATTCCTGAAAGTTAATCAGGTGTTACTACTAATGCAGTAAATTTGTTACCATCCTCCGAAGATTTACAATACTGTTATTGTAAGCTTTGCACCGCATTTCTCTCAGGTATTAGTCCTTCCATTAAATTTTGATTCGTTCTGGATAAAGAATATAATAGGGTACTTATAAATGCATCATTTATGAAGCGCAATATCACCTTCATTGTGCTGAGGTGAGCTCCAATATAGAATTATGTTAAGTCAGGTTTTTGTTTGTGTTTCCCTCATCCTTCATACATGCATAATATTCCTTTGTTCACTATCAAATTTGCATGCGCTTCTAACAAGAGGTTAGCTCTACAGCCGGTCCTCCCTTCCCTAATATTAGTATTTATGTATTTTGCTTCAATTTGACCCACGTAGGCAAAGCTTTATGGGAGTATTTGCATTCCGCCCAACTTATTTGTCTTCGGCCACTAATTAAAGCTTCTACGTGCGTAGCGTAAGTGCTGGTGTGATACGGGAAAATGTTGTAGGAATCTCATCCATGTGTCCAGGCTGTTTTCCTTCCATTGTCGAGATATCTTGGGTTGGAAGGGATGATGGGAAGAACAAAAATATTATTGGACTGTATTTTTTTGCTGAGTTCATTTGTTTTATGGTCGTAGTAGTAGTGAGTCTTGCGAAAATGTTTTTATTCAATACTTAAGACGCATTTTGGGGAGTGAGTGTCCGCATGTTCATAATATAGTACGTGCGTCGTATCCATCCCTTCACTCACATGGAGTGTGAAGTTTATTTTGACAAAGACCTGACTAAGGAAATACGCTAAAGGAATCCGCTCTTTGTAGGGGAAACTCATAATTGCGTAGAATTGAATGGGCGGTAGACGTATTTCTTTTGACCTGTGCTGTAGTAACCTTAATACCCTCGTCCTACGTTCAGGGTTTACTTTGTGTGCGATTGGATGTCGTCGCCTTTGCAAACAATATCAGATTCATCATTATGTTTACTTCTCACAGATTTGACGGATCGATTCGCTACACAAGTTGACTGTCACAGCACCGGCTGGTCTGCTTCAACTTTAACACATTCAACTTGCTCCAGTTAATTTTGATAAGGGAAGGACCTCCAAGTAGTTTATTATGAACACAAGTATTTCATTCCAAGAAAACGGCTGAAACAAGGACACATAGTCGAGTAGTTGGACAATTCTTTGAATTCAAAACAAGTGACGTATTTATGTGAGGTGCTGTTTGTTCCGTGGTCTAGTTCATCAAAATGTTAAACTTTAACCTGGACTTGGAACCCGTGAAGACAACGTTTGGATTTTTTACTTTAAAACTTGAGAATTCAGCAAAAGTGCTGGTTATTTGTGATCGAAATTGAAGTCACTGGAAGGAGAAAGGAAGGCAAGATGGGTTTCTGGTTCAATTTGAGTTTCATTGGACTGCTGTTGGCATGCATGGTGCTGGACAATTGTTGTCTGATGGTCAAAGGAGCAGCGGCATCGGAATGGTCACTGGGTCCTCCAGAAGAGTACGTGACTGCCTTCATCAATCTGACTTATTTGGAGGCAAAGAAGCTTCACACTGAAAAGTCTGAGGTGAGTTGTTTTTTCTTTATTCCATCCTCTCATTATGAACCCAGGAAAACCCAATTCACCTTCAAAATTTAATAAAGTCCGTGTGGATTTAGCTGTGCATGGACTCTCAGTTGCTTGTAGTCAACTTCTGTCTGTGCATTGGGTGCGACGGCTACTCTTCCTGATCCAAATCCAGGAAGTGGAAACGTGATCCTGCATTACTGCACCACTTGGGATCTGACCAAGAGCAAAGAAAACCCAACATGGCATGTAGTCCCATGAATTCAATTAAATTCATTTGTCATGCTTTGCTGAAGCCAATTGTGGTTAGTGGTGATGGTAATTCTGAGTCTTAATCACCACCCATCCCACCATCAGTTTTGCATTTGAATGCAACCTTGAAATATCCTTCTCATTCCCAAATGGTGCAAATATGCACTTGTATGTTACCTGGCATTTCATCTACTATTTTTTTTGTCTGTGAGAAGTCTCACAGCCACATGAATTCATATTACCTCATTTTCACACTTCGGAGGGGAAAAAATTATTCGCCAAATCATTGCCTAGAAACCTGGCTGGGGGCAGATTTTAGATTGAGCAAATCCTGAAATATTAAAGTTGTTGTTTCTAGCAATAATTGTAAGACATGACTCTCATTGTCCTGTGCTTTGACGTGGCAAAAAAATTACACAAGGAGCAATAGGATAATTATCGCAGCCGGTGTGCCGAGATGGTTTACAAAGGGAAATCCGCACAAGCGATTGCCCTTCAAATAAAAGCAAAGCGTCAACCAAATTGCAACAGAGTGCAAAAAAAAGGTTCCGGAACCGCAAAAGGAATTGGATATTGAATTGAAGCAGAACATAATTAATCCCTAAAGTAAATTCCCATTGCGTATGTTATCACTTTTTGTGGGTTGGAAGATAGGGCTGGAATGAGGAGTTTAGTTAGCGGCTTTACTCTAAGGGCTTTGAGGAGGAAAAAAAATTGCATGGATTGAAGCACCTGGTGGTAGTTTAAGTATGCGAAACTTCGCATTGGAGGAACACTACGACTACGCACTTATGGTATTTAAGGAATTCTTGTGATCTTATGGCCCTATGGCTGGAATCGCAAAGTCTGGTTTGGGAATGCAATTAAGGCTTGTTGACATTTAGGAGCCTGATGTTGTGTACCATGGAGGCAAATACCACTTTAAGATTCGGCATTCCATCTCCATTATTCTACTCTCCAGGTTCACGGTCGCCCAAAACAACAATTTAAAATCAATGCAACTTTTTTTGTCAACTCTTTACCACAATAGGAATGCCGAGCCCATGCTTCGCCAGTCCAAGTTTTTTTTACACGCGTGGGTTTGCGGATGGCAAATGTTCGCTCACGTTTTTTTTACGCATTGAAACACTTCTGTGATTTGTCATAGTGCGTAGCGTACGTACTGTAGCGGAGCAAGCACTTTACGGAAATGATCTGCATTTCTCTTAAGTTCAATTTTTTTTCATCGAATTAAGTGACAGGCATTCATTCTTAACTTGAGTGCAAATTTGTTCACTTTGCCCAAACTTTTTCGAATACTGGAGAGCGAAAAAGACACACCGCATCACTAAATGTGATGTAGCTTTTTCTAGATTTCAAACAGTCAGCTAGGGGATTATATTTGAAGCATCTATTAGCAAAAGTATTTACACAGTATCTTCTAATTTGGTTAATAATGCAATTAGGTGATTCCAATATACACAGCAATAATGACTTTATTTTCACTTCGCCATCAGTCCCGGTTATCCAGCTAAGATTTCTTTAATTATTCTCTGAACCTTGTGGTTCACGAACGAAGGAGGATCCGGTAAGAATCCTGCACGTAACGTTTACTTTACGTGCCTTCTCCGCATTAGAGCTGACCATGGTATAGTTTTTGATAAAAATTCCCACATCATCTTCCCATCAGCCTCAGCAGAGAGTTCCCAATGCGGAATATCCACTGGCGGACATGAGAACTTTAGCCCCGGGTGAAATATTTGTTTTTGTGCTCGTGTGGCTTGTGACAATCGCATGTAAACGCTAGCAATACTCCATGAATAAACAATTCAATTCTTTCCTTCACATTTCATATGCATATCATTCCGTTGTGGAACAGATGGGTCAGTGACTTTCTGAGTTGCAATGATAAGTAAATCGGAGTTTATTAATCTTATTTTTATCAAGTGCGTCTCTTGCATGCAGGAATGAATGGATCTCAGCTGAGCAGGAAGAATTATTGTATGTACTTGACGTGCCACTTCAAGTCCTGCCTATTATTGGTACATGTCAATCACCTTCATGTCAATACACAATTACTCGCACCCAAGTTCACCAAAATAATCCTTCTCCCTGGAGAAGTAGAAATAACCCTACCGTATCGATGATGCACAGAATTATGATTAACCGCAACCACGCAATCCTTCATTTTGTCAATCAGTGTGCTCGGCGCTTAATCAAAACTTTGCACTTTTCTGCAATGTCACTAATGATATTTTGTAATTTTAGGTTGGACGATTTGGTTCTGGAAAAGTGGGATCCGCGAATGGGATGGTAGTTCATGTGTTTTCACAAAATAGGACTGATGTTCATTACGGATGTGATTTTCCGTACGGAAACATCGTGCCGTCCAATGAGCCATGGATTGCACTCGTCAGACGGGGAAAGTAAGTGCAGAGATCACTGCTGAAAATATAACATTAAACAAACAGCATCATTATCTCAAATGGAAAATGAATAGCTGATTAATTGGGTTGTTGGTGCTTTGCATTAGAGCAGGTATTCATTTTAGTTTTCGTTAACACCCCTAGTTCAAAATCAACCGTATTTTCGCATTGGTCCAAAGGCGTTCAATTATTGCTTAAATTAATTTTCACGCATTAAAATATTTGTACGATACTTTCCTGAAATATCTCGGAAACCCTTCCGGACTGTAGACCAGTTAAAACTGGTGCAGCCATGAAAATGAATATATAATTTGATGGTATAGTTTTCTTGCGAAGGCGTAACTAGCTGGCAAATCTTGAATTTATGTGTAGTCCTTTGATGCTGAAACTAATTAACTGCAGCTTTGATATTTGGAGCTTCGGATGCTGGGCTTTGTATCGAGTTCAGGGACAACAGTTTGTTTCCAAGAAAATCGGAGTCAACGTTCAATTTATTTATTCGCTAAATTTGAATTCATTTCCTTTTGAATGCGGATGTCTGTATTTCATAAATACGTTTACTTGAAACCAGGCCGGTTCTTGATCATTGATCTACGTGAACCACAAGGCAAAACCACCGACGAATTTTATCTATTTATTTTCAAACTTTGGAAATCCACAAGTCTCAGCAAATTGAATTTGGATATTAGAAAACGCAATATGTTGAACGTTGAACATTTTCTGCATTCAGTTATTCCAATTGATCCCGTTTGATAGTACCATACATACATACCCTGTAATATATGCATTCACCTATCTTGTTTTAAAACTCTGTCGTATTCTTTGGAAATTGTATAATGTAAGCTGGCGCCAGGTTCAAGAAGCCGCGAGCTATTATATTAAAATGTTAGGATCTAGCATGTATATTCATAGCATCGCATTTTAACGCAATTGTGGAAAAGGATGTAAAACTAAGAAGTACTGAACTTATACCTTTTGTGGTTTTTGATATTTCTTCTGTGCCAAAATTTGTGGTCGGTCATGACTTAAATAGCAGCAGTATTTTGCACAGATAGAGCGAATGCATTAAATAAACTACATTTGTGAGTGAGATCGATGGAGTGGCAGACAGGACAATGTATTACTCAAGTGGTAAATAGGCTTTCGTCTGTTGACGGGGGATTCTGATCCATCTTATTGAATCTCCATGAAAAGCACACGCGTTCACTCAACTCAACTATTATTAATATCTTTCCTTCATTCCTTCCTACAGTTGCAGTTTTGACAAGAAGCTGGAAAATGCTTACAGGAGCAATGCATCCGCACTCGTTGTCTACGCCCGAGAGGAGAAGGAACCATTAGAAAAAATGAGTTTCAAGAACTGCTACTATTGTAATTGCAGAAGTCACCATACGCTAATTAATGAAAATCATGGATAATCACTCTAACTAAATATTTTTGATCAGGTGACATCCCCTCAGTGTTTACTTACAGATGGAAAGGAGAAGAAATTGCAAAGAAAGTTGACAGTGGGCTATCAATATTCATGTACATCACAGTCGGAGAAACCTGCTCGCGACCATATAGTGGAATTAATCGGTAAGTTTTTTCTCGCCCGACATATGCATGCTTGTTCTTTGATTCATCTCACTCTGTCACCCATTCCGCTCCAATCTCGCAATTTATGGGCTAATCCTATGTGCACTCAAATGCCATGCACGAAAACCTGACATCAGATACTGCATTCGAAAAGTAGCGAAATGGATCGATGGAGGGTTGAGCACCCAGTGAAGTGAAAGTCTTTTCCATGCTTCTCCACAAATCCAAGTTGACAACCCGAGAGTTCGCATTTTGTGAGTACATAAACTTTTTAAGGGCTGAACTGCCTCACCTGGTTTCCTGGCTTAAAATTATCTCCGTCACGCATTTTCTGTTACGAAGTGTGCTATAAAATAGTATTCTGATCTCCGAAAAACATTTCACTCGCGTCCTGGAAATTGTGGGTGTGTCCCCCAGTCCAGTAAGAAGTCCAATGATTTGTTAGCCATGTGCCTTTTGTAAGGGTACGGTGGGGGTGCGGACGGAGTTTCCAATCTGACTAAGGAATCATACGACATGATGCATCATTACTCAGCATGCTCAAAATAGCCACCTTCTTTTCCCCACACACGGTATTAGAAGAGCACGCTAAAATATCATTAGAAGTTCCCCGACTTCGGTCTCGCCTCTCATTAATCAAATCCAACTTCCTAGATTGGATTTCTTCAACTCTTTATTAGTTTTCCGGGGGCTTTATCAATTTCTTTTCTAAGCCCTGCTCTACGACTTTTTGTTCCCCTAATGGGAAGCAAAGTCAAATATTTGGAGATTCCAGGAAATTAATCTCTTTCTCATCCAACATCCTGAGCGCGCCGGTAATAATTAAGAGCTATTCATGTTCTAGTGAGATTAGATTACAGTTTACATTTGTAAAAATTCTTGCCGTAGTTTTTCTTTCAAATTCGTGTCTTGGACTTGGAATTTAGGTAATTGATACTGCCGGGATGAATAAAAGCAATTCAACACACATATGACCTTGATAATACCAAATTGGAATATTTTGAAATTAATTAATATGATATGCGGTGGGCTGAGCTGAGCGAGCCACAAACATCCCATTTTCTGTTATAATTAACATGGGATAGACCACAAATCTGTACGTTAATATGTGTGTGGATATTTTCAGAACATCTGTCCTGTTTGTATCGATTTCCTTCATTGTGTTGATGATAATATCACTGGCTTGGTTGGTGTTTTACTACGTGCAGAGATTCCGCTACCTTCATGCCAAAGATCGGCTTGCTGTAAGTCAACACTTGTTCTTTTGTACCCCTAATGTAGAAATAAGACGTGGAAAAACTTCTTAACGCTTTTGATCTTTGACACCCACATACTTTTTCTCATTTGCATTTGATTTTTAATAGCTTTGCTTTCAATTTTCAGCAACGACTGTGCAATGCTGCAAAGAAAGCTCTTGCAAAAATCCCAACCAGAAATATCAAGCTTACAGACAAGGTAAGATTTTTTAATGTTTAGGTGATATTTACTGTGTGCCTAGCTAAACATTGCAACGGAAAATAGTTGTACCTTTGACAGTGCAATTTTAGGCCACCATTCTGTAATTCAATATAAACGTTCCGTTTGTAGATTTCTGATATTTTTTTTTAACTTTTCACCTTGAAGCAGTGACGACAAAATAATTTCTCTACCCAGTTTACTGCATATACAGCAATACTTGATTTATATGTTGGTGCCAATCAATTCTGCAGTTCTGTTTGAGATTAATTACCTTTTTCCTTCACTTTTGTAGGAAATTCTTGGCGAAGGCGAATGCTGTGCAGTTTGCATTGAGCTCTATCGATCTGGCGATACTCTGAGAACCCTCCCGTGCAAGTAAGCTTGCCGCCGGCCGCGGTGTCTCTATTTTCCATGCTGGCCACGCCAAGCCATTCTCTTTATCCGAATTATACTCAGACCCAGACAATGGATACTGTGCCATATGACGCTGATTTTTGTTAACTAATTTTGCAATTTTACTTATATTCAGGCATGAATTTCACAAGGGATGTGTTGATCCATGGCTGATAATTAACAGAACTTGCCCCATGTGTAAAATGGACATCCTCAAGTACTATGGATTCATTGTAAGTTTTTGAATGTCGTACGATGAATATTTCCATAATCTTTTAAGAGGAGGCAAGCACGTATTTGGGAATAACATAGTGGAAACCCGTACCAAAAGCCGTAGAACAGCTTCCCGTTTTTGTGGTCGTGAAATAAAGAAATTAAACCCAAGATTTCCACATCATCCTTTTACTGCAATTGGATTGGAGACACTGTTTGGTTCCCAATGTTCTTGTATTCAACTCACACTACACCTTTTGGTTTTGATTAATTTAAGGTACGGATTTTCTCTAAAAAGGAAAGTCCTTGAAAATACAAGATTCACACAAAGAAAGTTAATTCATTGACGCATTTCTAGTATTAAACTGCTGTCTTTGGCATTTCCTTATCCTTAGAAGGATTTCTGGAAGAATCGAATTAATTTCTCTTGGGAATTGCAAGTTTGCAGCTGGAGTAATTCTATCAGACTCTGTGAATTTTATATTGTTCCTTTCCCTGAAATAAGCCTACAGAATGTGTAGCGTAATGGAAGGACATGAAGGAATGGGCTGGTATGTAGTAGTTTGTTCAGGAGCAGAGTCACCGTAATGGCGCGGGCATTGTTCCATTCTATTCCAGGGAAGTGGCCATGTTCATTTAAAAAGGGAGCTCAGGTTATTAATATAAAAGCATTTCAGCTTTGTCCGATTACCAAACAATTGTTAGCCATCTGTCTGGGACCTATTGATTTGCCAAATTTCTACGTTTCTGTTTTACGTCATTGCGTCACACTTTGAGAACAACTAGTTTACCTTCTTTAATGGACTTCCCAAGTTCTGAGATAGCTTTTTAGTGTTGTGCTCTAGAATCCTGCCAACCATTTGCATTTTAGAGAGTGGCATTGAATAATCCGTATCATTGCATATCGGCATTTCAGTAAATGAGAGTTAGTCAGCTCTTGAAGCCAACTCATATTCGAGAAATCTCAACTTCAGTTCCTCTTCAAGCACATGTGCAGATGTCGACCCTTGTCTAAGAATCACAAAAGATGATTCGCTTGGCTATAAATGGGTTTTACTGCATTGACCTGGCGTGGCACCTTTTACTGCAAAGTTTTTATTGTTTAGGGCACATCCCACCGATTTGGAAGTTAGTATTTGAAATGGCAGGCCTCAAATTTAATTGAATAGTTTTAACAGCCAAGTCGTAATACGAGTTATGATCTCCACTCCAAAATAGTAGTAAAAGAAATGTCCTTAACTCACTAATTGATTGAATTCAGAACTCAATCCAAACCCAAGAGGAAGAGTCTGTTTGAGTTAACGTCTCTATTCGAGCAAATTGCTCATGACCAATAAACTTCAGTTTATTGCTCCACACGATGGGGCAGAAGATCGATTTTCCATTTACTTCCAACATAAGGTAATTCTGATTGAAAACAGAAGGAGCGACTTCTGTGCTCAATTTATAAGAAAATGGACTTGGGTAGCGGACTACATCCAAGTCCCAAGTACTTGATCTTGGCTCACAAAATTGAAATACGAGGGTAAAAGTTTTTTGGGAACGTGGGAAGGGGAGAGAAAATGAAATGTACTTGAGCAGGAGTTTAATTGATACTGAGATGAGTATTGTTTATTTTTGGAACGTGAAGCAGTTCACTGGAAGCCAAGAGAGTATACTTCATCTGGACATCGAGGATGGGGTACTCAATTCATCGGAATCAAGGGAAACGGACTCCCCAACACATGAACCACATCACCATCAGCATCATACTCATCAGCACCAGCATCCTTCCCAGGGGGATGACCCCACTCACTCAGCTTCTTTATCCAGCTTTTCTTCACAACCAAATGCAGGATCCACCAGGAAAACATCTCTCATTTCTCTTGTGAGCTTACTTTTCTTCTAATATGGCTATCAACAACAATTAATATTTCTCACTTAAAATTACAATGAATCAATCACGTTAGTTAATTTTGAATTTAATACATTTAGCATGGGAATTATAAACTTCAGATTTTAGGCATTGGAACTTGACAAATTTTTAAAGAACATTTAAGCACTGGTGGTTATTTGAAACTTCAAAACTTCTAGTGAAACCTACCCGAGCAACACATCGCCTAGTTTTCGGTGACAGAATTCTCCACGATATTCGTTTACAAGAATTCGCTGAAACGATGCGCAGAATTCTCGACGAATTCTATGTCGCATTTTTTATTCCGAATATTCTTCGCAGATT
>JAAXYW010000304.1:0-44296 GCA_036851895.1 Orthonychiurus folsomi
TTTGTATTGTGCATTAATAAAACGCATTGTAAACTAATCAAGCTAAGTTTTTATATAACGATTTATTGCAAAATTAATTATATTTTACGAATGACACGAAACAAACACATTGATCTTGCCTTTGGGACAAACCCAACTCCTCCGTGTGCGCTGTGCTGTCTGATGTGTGTTTAGTGTTTGGTACTTTTTCCCCATAACATTGTTATTGAAACTCGTTTATTTTTTTTTTTGAGAAATTGATTTTGCCCCGGCCGGGCCTCTCCTCTGACTTCTATTATTAGAAAGTGTAAAATAGTAAATACAATATCTCTTGGAAAGAGCTCACCTGTAATTGACAACACTGGGATTTTCTCTCTTCAATTTAATACAATCCAATACAGATGTAATGCTACATTCGGAAGGATTATGGTTTCGGCATTCAGAAACAAAATATAGCTAAACACAATCAGCTGTAGAACTTCCAAGGTTCATCGTTCAGCCTAACAGTAGGGCTAGCCAAACAGTTTGTAAATAAAGGAAATACAGTCGAAGCTCGATAATAAGTAAATTAAAAAGAATCCTCTATGCAATAATGGCGTCACGCGACGACGCGGCCCTGCCTGCTCTGGTATTTTGTAATAAAGAAATATTTTTCAATATTTTTGGTATTAGTGTAACGTGTCATTCAGAAATTGTAGTTACCATTTGACATTATTAAACTGGGCCTAACCTGATGTACAATAGCAAGACATGACATAATTCATAGGATTTCACTAAAGTCTCCCATGACCCCGCAGATGCAGAAGTGCATAAGATGAATCCATGGCGTGCAATACGAATTAAAGGACTTCCAAATATGCATTGGATGTATAGTGCAATTGGACTGCAAGGCGGGATAGAGCTAAAGTCCAGTTTTTGTTGTGATTTTTTATAGCATAGTTCCGGGACTCTTCCTGCACATCCTAACCCCCACCCGGCAACCAAATCTTTCCTATACACGTTCGTACGTACATTCCAGTATTGTTGTGATAATCAGTATTCATCATTCCGTCCAAACTGCCTGACTGTGTAGCTGGCTGTGTGCGTTGTGTCAACTCATTCTACATTTAATAATTATTGTTGAGCTGGAATTTCGGAGTAACATGTACATAGGTTTTCGAGGGCTTTGGCCGCAGCATAGCCAGCTGGACTTACCAAAATGAATTATGATAGCCTTTGACACGAAACTAAAATAAAATATGTGATTAAAAGTGATTTTTACCAAAAATTGATAAGTGAGGTACGTACGGTTAGTTGTTAAATAAGTGAAATATTTGTTCAATTAGCCTGAAAAACGATTAGTTGTAGTTACATTACGAGCATCCATCCCGGAAGAAATGGTGAGCTCAACGAACGGCAATGGGTTTCCAGAAGAAATGTCAGCCTTTGGTAAGATTTATTTTCTGAATTTGTTCGTTATCCTCATTTATCGCCGGATTGCCGGTTACGTCATACGTGGTTTGAGGGTAGTCGTGGCTGATTGAGAAATAATTTGTATTAGCTTCATGAATCGCCAGAATCGCGAGAATATTTTAGTGCGGATGAATGAATTTTCTGTTTGTAATACTTAAACACTGGCAACTGGTTGTATTGCTCATTAAGTCGCTACCAAGAGCACCCATACATATGGTTTCGAGGGCTAGTAGGCACATTTTACAATTACATGCTTAGTGCATTCCATTGATTTCACCAATAAAACGCATATTTCATTTCTAAGGAATCAAATGAGAATGATATTAATTAGTATATTAATTTAGAACCATTTTGTCCTAATAAAGTTTACGGCTGCATGCTTATAGTTATTATAAAATTACTTATAGCAGGTGATGCACTATAAACGCCAAAGCTGTTAACATTCGTACTCCGATTCGAAGTTAAAAGATTTAGATATGCTAGCGTATAGTGCAGCTGTATGACGCAAAATAATTTAGGAATTGTAGGTTTTGTTGGATACAGACCACTCCAGATGTTTTTGTCCGTGGTGTTGGTGTTAGGAGAAAAGGCAAAGCGGAACCAAATTTTACATTAACCACTCCACTACTGCACAACAGCTGTGGTTTTGTGAGTACTAGTAGTAAAGGCCCAGCGCATGATCTAATATTTTATTATAGAACCAAATACAAAGCAAATTGTCAAGATCTGCAGAGAACCAGAGGAGCAAGACCACTTTCTTTCCTTCTCGTCCTATATGAATCCTCAGAGAACTCCAGTTCATTTTTAGTCACTCGCCAACCATTCTCCAGGAGTGTGAATGGAAATGCAGCGGAAATAATAAACTTTTCATTCCCTTCCCTCTTCTATCCCATGCAGTTTGCCATGCATGGGGAAATCCTTTTGTATCCCGACTTCCTCTCCACACCAAAAGTTTGGTGAACTTAACCCCTTTGCCACATAATTTAGGGATTCGTTATTGTTATTATCATACACCCATATACACCATGGGAGGCGTGCAAATAAGTAACACGGAAAGAAGGTGACATGGGTTAAATTGTTCATGATGAGTATGGCTTGAATGTTGAATTTTTGTGTCCACAAAACAATTCTCTGTGGTCTGTGGTTTGCCTTCAGCTTCGTCTGGTCCGTAACAATCGGACGGAGTACAACAGTACGGTTCACAGTTATCGTCTTCTTCATCTTACCTCATTAGGACATGTTTTGGCCTAAAGTTGAGAAAAGTTTGTTCGAGAAATTTAAATATTCCAGCTCTGTGAAATAGTTTACGCAGTTAGTTCTCTTCTTTTGGTGGGAATTCGCAAATCTAGTCATGTCACGTACAACCCAATTAAATTTTGATGAGGCTGTTTATATTATTTAGTTAGCGTGCGTGAGTTTGTGTTCGTGGGAGAAAATTTTCCTTCCTGGATAAAGTGAGTGGAATGCGAATGTGTGCCAATGGAATGTGAATGTTTCCGCGCTCTCGTGCAGTTGTATTAATATTAAATGGTGTTTTTGCGTATGGTATTTATTCGTTCGTCTGGTTTTATATCTTGCTAGTGAAATTGGGACTGGATCCGTTATGTTGATATTCTGCCCTCATTTCTCCAAAGCTCTCATGCATTTTGATTTGAAATTGAACAGTTTCGGAAGTGAAAGTGAAGTGAGCTGTGATTCGACATGGTATTTGGTTTTACGAGTGATCGGCATCCCTTGTTAGATTCCTTCGAAATGAATCTGAACGGTGATACTAGTAAGAGTGAGGAGGCGGGCGAAGATAATGGTAAATTTTCAAATGCATCATTTAATTTTAATAATACTCTTTAAATACAATTTATTTTGTATGAGTGTATAGTGCTTTTGTTTGTTTGAAGACATTCCTGTTTTTAGATGCTTGTGTTTATGCTCTGCTCCATGCTCTCTTTGTTTTGAATCCAGCGAACAAAATAAATTGAAAGATATTCGTTCATAACTATTGAAATTGAAGGTAGGAAGGGAATTGCGCACTTAGGAATATTAAATTTTGATTTCTAGTTCCAAATTATGCTACAGCACGAATGAGCTCGGATTTGGAAAATCAAATCGTCTCAGAGTGTATGTGTGAGTGCTGACTAGCATAAAAACTGTATGACTAACACGTTATTTAGTTTTAAAACACGTGAATTTATCCCTGCTTGATCCATGAATTTACTGTCATCCTAAGCTAACCTCAGAATTAGTTCCTTATTCAAAATTTCGTCTCTCTTCTTTCTGTAGAGTTGTGTGTAATACAGAGTAAAACGGAAATGGTATGAAAAGATTCTGAAACGGAGGCGTAAATTTTTTTTCGGAGCATTTCAACTTCTTCCTTCAACATGCGTACTTCAACTTTTTTAAGACAAATTCGTTTGGGTTAAGCGCCCAGTAGATGGTACATTCCTGTCTGCAAATGGCATAATAAATTTTGGAAGTTCATGTCAAAAGTGAGCTGTAAATTAAACTCCGAAAACTCGTGATCTTGATAGGGGCTGATGGACGCAAGGAAAAGGAAGATCTTTACTTTTTATTTGAGCCGAAACGACTTTCATTCATTTCGGAAGTTGTGTCAGACGGAACCGGGGACTTAAATTGGGGTTCTCAATCCTCTCCTTTCAAATAAAAAACAAAATTATCCTTCGTCCTGGCATGCCGTAGAAACTGTTATTCCCTGCACTGTCAATTCTATTACGGCTACGGCCTCTGCATTTAAAATTCCAGCAGAGGAGCTTGACTTCCCTCTGACTCGAAACGAAGATACGATGTCTCTCTGTGTTTTGTATCAGTAATCGGATTAACCAGGCTTCTCACCGTTGGGAATACCCGTGAAACCAATCCAGACCAAATGTCTCACTCTCCACGTGCAAGTGGGTTTTACTTCAAAGAGCCACACTTTCCTTACGCAGAGGGAAGATACGATATGATTATGGCATTTGGCAATGGGTGTGAAAGTCAGGGTTCAAAAGCCAATAATATTCTATTCCACAGTTTTGAAAAGGACACATTTACAAAAGTTAGACATGCGATAGTTTTGTTTTGTTTGCAACTAATTTCTTGTTATGTTCCTGATGTTATTAAATTCCAAATCATGACACGATCGAGTGCCATGTTTGAACAGCTAGATTCACGAATACAAGTTGTCAGGTTAATTTTTTTTGTCGCATCTGTTCCGCACAAGTTTTCTTAAACTCTGCATTGCCGCTTTGGTTAAAGTTTTGAAGTATCGACTCGGGTTTCGAGGTCAAAAGAAGAGCACACGTCTCTTGCCTCACACCTCTTTTTCTGACTCCTGTGGAGATGCGATATCTCAAGTTTTTTAAGCACAGAGAAACCGTATCTAAATATAGAGTGACGAATGTTGTGGTGGTGATGGGAATTTCCTATTTCCAACTTCTGTCACATAATATCACGACGAGCCGCCGATAAACCTTTGTCTTTCATCATTTGTACTGATGGGAGCTTGGGAGCAAAGTGTCACGGGATTCCCCAAATACCAGACAAGTTGGGCGAATTATCTGATCTAAATGGAATGGGAAAGCTCGGAGTTGCCTACATTCATGGAAAATGTCAATCTTTGCCAAATCTGATTAGGGACTTGAAATGGTTAGTATGGTTAATGATTCGCATCACCACCGTCAGTCCGGAGACGTTCATAATTTAGTAGGCGTTTCATGGCTAAATCGTTGTTGATAAAATCCACTAATTACTTGCGGAGGAGTGCCTTCGTCTTTGAATTGAGAATCTATAAATTCTCAAGAGCAAGTCGGAGAATAAGAGCATTAAGATGTTTGAAACCGAAATTTCTGGCATCACCATCCTACTGGAATTAGGTATACGAAGAGGCATATAGTGCAGTTTGTGAGGTAGAAATAGAGAACGGACTTATATCGGATCTCAATCCCAGTAATGGAGTGGCATTTGATGGTTGGTTTTATTGATTTTATTGTGTGTTGATGAGCACATGAGATGATGAAGTGTTAGGAGACATTAGAGAAAAAGAAATGCGGAAGCTGTCCAATAAACGTACTCTAGTTTCCGTTCGTATGCTGCCCTACCACTGCGACTAGTACGAGTACGAGCATCGAACTATGATGTTGTTCTCATGCCACGCGGCATTAAGTTCTACTGTAGAAAATGAATTATTTACAGAAAGACCGAATGGCATGCAGTCGGGTTGTTTGAGAGGGAGTTGCAGTCGTGGTATTTTATTATTTGCTAATTGGTTTGGGTGGGTGGTGCGGTGGCGCCAGTATGTCACCAGTGCAGTTTATTGTTGGGAAAATTTTTAATGTAGCGGAAATGCGTGGAATGAAAGAGAAAGGAATTAGTTTATGCTTGTCTCTTCAGGTGTCTAGAATGTAATGAAATATTTGAAATATTAAAATGTGCGGTTCTACTGCCCCCTACATAATAATATAATCCAATACAGTTTATTTGCTCAATTTATTCGTGACCTGTCGTCAATTTTAAATTTGTTGCAATTTACTTGAGTCCAGCATTTTGATCTGTGGTGTGTGGTGTGCTAGTGCATCATATTAGTTAAATGTCTGAGCCGTTTATAGTATTTATTATAGCTACACAATTACAACGCTTCTTTTACTTTTGATCTTTTGTGTTTCAGCCGCGTTCCAGGCAATTCGGAATCACCTAGCTTCCGTGGAACAGAACACTGATCTCATTTTCCTGAAGTCACTCATGGAATCTCCTGTTATGACTCATCTGGTTAAAGTAAGTTATACTACTGTTAGTTGAATTGGGATGTGAAACCGTACTTCGATCAAACTCGCCCGGCTAATATAATTGGAGAGACTTCTAACACACAAATACTATCTTTATTATTTTGATTTTGATGTAGCAGAAAACCGGGAAAGGCAAAATGACAAAAAATCCCAGGGGAAATTGTTTTGTTACAAATTGATTTTCTTGGTTTGAATTAGTGTGTTTTGAGAAATATTGATCAAGCACACAGCACAAACACAAGAACGTGCTGGAAATAATTGTGTTTTGTAGCAACGTAGTAGTTACACATTTTTTACCCCCATACAGTGACAGTTAAATCTGACATAAAGACCACGAATAGCCGAACAAAAGTATACCAAAATATCCGTCAAAGCGGGTTTAGTTCTTTCGGTCCAACTTTGTAAAGTACACGGAAACCAGATAAACACTCAAGGAAATTAAGTTTTAGCCCAACAAACACTTTGCCATTTTGGGAGCGCATGCCAAAACAAAATCCCGTTTGTTCAGAGCCGAGCCTGAAAACACCAGACAGACGTCTTCCCTTTCACAAGAAGGGTTAAAATTAGACGACACTTGACTCAACACACTTCGCCTCATTTCTCATCCCATGAATGAATTCTTTTATACCTGATTACCTTCAGCTGACACTGCTATGCTCGCTGATTCCATTAACAACCCCCAACATGTTCATTGATTTTTAGAAAAGCCGACACTGGGGAATAAATTAATTATAAGCAGACATGTGGGAAATCTCAAGCACATAATGCTGCTCTTAATCCAGTTTCAAATTGTAGAGCTTTATTTGTGCAAACGTCGGATTTAAACGTTTACTTGTGATTATAGTTTTTTAATCCTTCAAGTGTTTTGTGCAGATTTTTGAAAAGGCAATCAATGCATTAAGCGTAGTTTGCAGCAGCTACACTGACTGACCAGTCACAAATAAAGTTCTAAATTAAGACTGAAATCCAAGAGAAAGGCAAAGACCCAGTGAGTAAAATGTGTAATCATAGGCCGGAGCGTGAACCAATAAGAAAATTTGACAGAAATTTCACAGTGAAGCCGCGTTACTTTTGTACCTATTGCTATATTTGACAAGGTGGAAACTTTGGATGCATGTTAATTAAGACAAATTAGTTATAATTATAATTACCTTAGTTAACATAACATGATTAGATGAGAAAAAAGAAACTACAAAAAGACGGGCTTTGCACTCAATGCATGTTCCTGTATCACCGCACCAAATCCGACACTCTTGAGAGCAATGACATGTCACATGCTATGTTTCTCTTTCATTTTAGCTAAGCTCAGCATCTTAAATCAGAGGTCAAAGGTCAGGCCAACTTGTGACCTCAAGAGAGTTTCTCAGTTCAACATTCTGAAAAGAATGATATGCTACACGCCATGGTACTCTTCTGTATTATCTTAGGTCAATTTCGTAACTCAGAGGTCAAAGGTCATGGCGACGTGTGACCTCAAGAAATTTTTTCAGTATAGTATCCTGAGAACAATGACATGTCACATGACATGTTTCTCTTCCATTTTAGCTAAGGTGAATGCCCTAACTCGAGGTCAAAGGTCAGGGTTGTGACCTTGCCTATGCACACCCTAGTGACAACATTTCAAGCTTTCAAGCTCTGAGATCGGTTCAGTAGTTTTGGAGGAGATAGAGGACAGACTTTCTGTCGCTAATGGGAGAGCAGCTGTAAAGTTGAATTAGTTGACAATAAATCTAAATTGAAATTGAAATTGATATTTAGACACACACACACGCAAACATTCCAGCTAAGTGTGTGTTATGTATGATGTTGTTAAGCCGCCAATAATGTCCAGCACGCCAATCTACCTTTCAGGCTTAAGGTATTCCCGTTTAACATGTGCGGCGATGTTGAATAAGCCAAAAGTCACCCCTAGGGTGAATTGGTACGGGGAAATGGAAGGAAAGGGTGGAATCCAACCAACAACAGGTTCACCATGCATCACCGTATGCTTTTTAATGTAAAGGGAAATACAACATGAAGAGCGTCAGGTGAATTCAGGTGTGCCCATCCCCTTTACCCCTTTGCATTTGGTGGTTGCTCATTGCAGAAGGCAAAAACTGCATGTGTGTTGTTTGGATTTTTCTGTTTGGATAGCTTTGAGGTAATTTTTTTATTTGTTTTGGTAGTATACTATTCAAAAAATATAATACGTTTTCACTGAAAGCAAAGTTTTTTGAATGTGACAAAAGCTAGCCATGCAGGAACTATCATTTTGTTTCGGAATTCTCATTAGGAGCAAGTCTAGCAGACTGTTTGTATGCACATTTCAGGGAAGGAATTCATTTGAATTTCTTGGCTTTGGTTAATTAAGTAGGCAAGGATTAGACCAGACGGCGGTTTCGCAGCCGGCGTATAACGACGCTTTGCCGTTTGCAAGCACAGCGTTGCACCTCTTTAATGGCCAACCATTGGAATTTTAATGTTCATGTTGACATATCCCCAGTGTTTTTTTTCATGAGCGAATGTGCATTAGAATTGCGAATGCAAAGTGATGCAGCTGAATTCTTGCCAGGTTTCCTTTGTCCCCCTTTTGGAGTGCTACGTCGTGCTGTTTTGTTTTTGACAGCCAATGCTGAAACATGACATAACAATAACAGAGAAAAGGTGACAGAGAAGAAAGAATGTTTTAATCGGTTTTTCCCTGTCAGATCCGTTCCGTAATATTAGCACATAGTAGTGTGTTCTGTATTGGCAGTTATTTTAAATCAAACTTGAAATTCTTTATATGATTTCAGGTACAAGATAAATTAGAAGACAATGTTCCGAACTTAATACCTGCCGCTACAGGGAATTTGAATTTGAGTGGTGAAATTTGCCAAAGATACGATCGATCTTATTCGCGAACAGGAAAGGAGTTGGTTGGGATTCTTAGGAGCCGGTATTTCAGAGTAAGTTAAAATTCTCAATTAATTTGAATTTGGCAAGTGTTTCGCGCAAGTTTCATAGTACTTAAATTACCATATGGTATGGCATGAGAATTGTAACAATATCATCTCCCCGAGTCCGACATATTGCAAAGGTCGGCATGTTTAACCTTTGGGATGTTCCCAGTATGCTTCTATTTCAGTATCGGAGTGCCGTAATAAAATTCCAAGCATTGCATCACAGAACTGGGTTTAACAAGTCCATCCCGAACCAATTTCAGTTTACTGCTTGGGTTTAGGTTGGAATTTTATTACTCGAGAGAGTTGTTAAATTTCACTCACTACCGCGTGGGTTGTTATGAAAATGAGTAATTTCTGTACACCACCCCGCATCTGCATTGCATTCCTTTGTTGGATATCTTGGGAGGAGTCGCATTATAAATATCGAGCAAGTCGAGTCATAACTGGAGGGTATAAATGAATTTTAATGGAGTTTACTCTGCACATTTACCAGGCATTATTAGAAGCCCACGATACAATCGCAGAAGAACAACAAGTCGGGAAGTTTTCAGGAGACGCTCTTTGGGACGAAATAGAGATGAAAGATACGCCTGGACATAAAATGCATTCTGCTCTGAAAGATTCTGATGATGCAAACACTATTTATGGGCAACCCATCCGAGTTGTGGGGTTAAGGAAAGTCCCCGGTCAGCCATTGGGTGTAACAGTCGAGGAACGAGAAAGGAATTTAGTTGTGGCAAGGATTTTAAGTGGAGGAATGATTGATAGATTGGTAAGCAATTATTTGCAAATTAATCACATATCACTAGTGAGTTTATTGATTGGAATTTTAAAGGGACTGCTGAAAATTGGGGACGTCGTTCTTGAGGTCAACTCCACACCTGTAAAGACTCCACAACAATTGCAAACGGAAATTTCTAAGGCCCGAGACAATCTTCAATTAAAAGTTGTTTCACCGCCTGAAGATCTGGCCGCGAATATTGGGAGACAGGTAGTTGATGCTCCGAGAGGAAAGCTTTCAAATAAACATTTTACCCCAACTACTTTTGAGGGACAGAAAACACTTGTAAGTTCAAGATTTAATGAGGAATAACAATCGGCTTAACTTCTCTTGCCGTTTTCTCGGTCTTTCTTTCTCCATCTGTACTATCGCAGAATTGAATGGATTAATAAACATTTGGCCGATGTTGCTTTTAATGCGTGGTGGTGGTTTCATTCTTCTTTGTATTTGGGATCTTTCTACTCATAAGTATTATGGATTTTTGAATCGGAGCAGCACTCAAAAAGATTTATAATAATTCTCTTGCAGTGCTTCATGAGAGCTATGTTCGGCTATGATCCAACAGTTGACACACTTTTACCTTGCAAAGAGATAGGGCTTGGATTTCTAACTGGAGACATCCTTCAAATTGTAGATCAGTCTGATCCAAACTGGTGGCAAGCCAAAAAGGTAAAATATACCCATTCCAATGCAACTAGAACAATTTTGAGCTTTTCTCTCTCCGTCGCATTTCCAGCGCAATCATTAATTTTGTTAACCCATGTATTTGCTTTTTGGATGAAAGCCATGCATCTGCAGCAATGAAATGTATTGCATACAATGGTGTCAATGAAATAATGCTTGAGCCCACCTCCTAAGCACTTTAATGGTTCAGGAATTCCAAGTAATGACGCGTTTCCCTTTCTTATTTTAGATAGGTGAAAGCATCGTCGGATTAGTCCCTTCGCGTGAATTGGAAGAGCGACGTGCTGCATTTGTCCGTCCGGAAGCCGATTTTGTTCATTCTATTGGTAACATTGAGTTAGCAAGTTATGCATACTATTTGCGATGTTAACTTTATTTAAATCCAGGGATCTGTGGTACTCGGATTTCAAGAAAAAAGAAGAAATGTGTTTACACTGCCAAACAAAATGCAGAATTTGATCGAGCTGAATTAACACTGTACGAGGAAGTAACACGAATGCCGCCGTTTAGAAGGAAAACACTGGTTCTTGTCGGGACAAGTGGAGTGGGGCGACGTACTTTAAAAGTACATTAAATTCACAAAATAGCAAATATTTCGAATGCAATAATTCATAAATTTAAACAGAATCGTCTCATCAATTCGGATCCGAATAGATTCGGTGCAATTCTGCCAAGTAAGTGAATGGTGGAAAGAGAGGTCAACAGCTGGGCTGGTTAAGATTAATGAGCTGTTTACTCTTGTCTTTAGTGACTTCCCGACCCCCGCGCGAAGGAGAGGAACAAACAAACACATACATATTTGTCTCTAGAGAAGAATTCGAGGAGAGCATTCGGTGCAATCTAATGCTTGAGTTCGGCGAGAAGGAAGGAAATTATTATGGGATTTCGTACGAATCAGTTCGAGAAGTCATTCGGTAAATATTTTCATGAATTCAGAACAGATTTCCAATATTATACAAGAACAACGGCAAAAATGTAATCTGGTTTTCTCAGACAAGGGAAAATGTGCATCATTGACTGCAATCCAACGGTCTTGAAAATTATGCATAATTCACCAGAGTTTATGCCATATGTTGTCTTTCTTTCTGCACCTGGGGCCGATCGTATTCATGAACAAGATGAATTTGCTAGGACACATGGATATTCCTCGCGGAATTTGGCCGTATGCTCAACTCTACGACTTTATTTATATTATGTGTGTTTCTTTCTTTTATAATAATTTTATATTCTAGTTTGATCGAATGAGTTCCATTCGGTACAGCTCCAGACGAGCTCGAACATTAGAATCCATTGCTTCACTTTATGAGGTGATTTTAATATAGATTATTATGAAAGTTAAGGCATTAATAAACTTGCATTTGTTGTTTAGGAAGAAGATATGCGCCAGACTGTTGAGGAGAGCCAAAAACTGCAACGTTTTTATTCTCCGTATTTTGACCTGGTCGTTGTGAATGAAAATTTTGACTCCACTTTCCGACGTGTCTCTCAAGCACTGGATTCTCTCACAACGGATCATCAGTGGGTCCCGGTCTCATGGGTGTACTAAATGAATCTGAACGACTCTTATTTGAAATTTGCACTAGTGTCAATCACGTTTTAACTGAAATATTTCCGGTGCATTCCGGTCAATTTTCTTAGATCTTGAATAAGGGCTTTAATGTTAATGTTGTAGTACTAGCACAACTCACGAGAAAGGAGCAGGTCATGACATCACACTACTAGACCTACGTCAGGGTCTCCGAATTTTTACAAACCTGGTGGTAAAACCGAAGTGCAATCATTAACGCTAATTACATTTTATATAATAACAGCCTGAATGCCTTTTAATGTTCATTGTGTTGTGCGTAATTTAGAGCTCATATGCTCATGTTGCTATTTACTTTAGTGCCTCCAATGTCCACATTACGTCATTTGTAGTTTTGTAATTTTCCAAATACTTTGTAAATGTTCATAACTTTAGCCTTTTGTAGAGAAGAAGCTGCTGGTTGTTTACAACTTTTGCATACTAGCTTTTTTGGTTTAAATTTAAACATTCCAGGAATAGCTCATTAATTCATTGAAAGATAAGATACATAGAAATGTGTCCTTGCAATATTTTACGTGTAAATTACTGTTCAACACTTAATCAATGGACTGTTCGTTGACGTTGAGGAGAAGCGACACTTGATCCTATGCTCTCTCGACTATATCCCACCTTGAAATAGAAATAAAAAAACAACTCACTTCAAAACTCATAATTGGTTCCTTCAATTTTGTTCATTTACTTCTAGAAGTCTAATCTTCAAATTACATAAAGTCGTATTGCGTAAATGTCGGTTTTAGATTTTAAACATCAGACACAGATATAGAAATAAAAAGTTAAATTCATTTTTAGCGCGCATGTTTACAAAAGCCATTTAAAATCTTACAACTCGGCGTAATGGTAAATTTTAAAATCTTTTAGAAACGTAATTTGGTAACCCGTAATAGCTCAAGTATTGCAAATACTGATGCAGAAGAGTTTCTTGGTAGTAAAATAGTTACAAAATTAAAATACTGGAAATTGACAGTAGAACTGGTAAACTTTTGGTAACATTTGGATTCATCATGCACATTGCACTCACTACGCTTACTGCATTATTGGTAACATAATATTTGTTTTACTGGTAGTCTTAATTATAATTGTACGGCAAAGGTAGATCATGATCACATTTAAAAAAGTTAAAGTTGCATTTTTTTTCGCGGCCCCGTAGCGTTCGTGGCGTGTAGGCGCAATAGCCTGCGAAGTGCTAAGAAGTATGGTTGGTTATACCACCGGCTCTTTTGGTTTTCTTGAAACAATTCCGCCAAGCTGCGGAAAACTATTCTTTGGTGGAGTTTGGTTAAACTTGGATGCCAGGTACGTAAAAGCCGGTAACAGTGTCTTCCGATCAGATATTGACACTTCAAAGTGCCGGAACTTTTCTCTTGTTGCCCATCCGATTGCGAAGGACGGGTCAACTTCTCGTTTGTCTTCGCTTTTGCCAGCAATTCCAAGGACAACAATCGGAATCTGTGACACAAATTTCAAATTTAACTTCAGAAAACTAAAAATAGTGTTGAATTGTTATTATATTTATTGAGCTCTGCCACAAACCTCTCTTTTCTCGCGATTTTTGTCTATGTCTTTCTTCAAAGAATCTACAACGCTGAACGATTGTCGACTGTCAATGGCGTATATAAGAACAAAAGCATCCGCAATGGAATAATACTGTTTTGGAAGAAAGCAAAGATCAGAAATATCGGAAGGCACAGCACTGATTCCTTCTGTGTCATATAGCCGCAGGATTTCTTTTGTGCCTTTTTCGGTTTCAACTGTTGCAACGTAGATATCTTCAATCGTTGGGTGAATATCCTGTAATTCATGTGACATTCATTACTAGCTAGTTTAGTTTAGACCGCCTATCAAAAGATAAAATCAAATTAGCCAGTCGCAGTTGGTATATAAACAGAAATTTAAAACTTCTGGCGTATTCAAAATTAAGAACGAAGACTCTTCAATAAATTAGAATCGGTTTAAATATTTTAAGGCTCAGAGCTAGACCTGCACACACGCATATTGATAGAAATTGTCCATGCGTGCGTGCAGTTTAGTATAATGTCAATGCTGACAAAATGGTCATCTAGTCATACATCTATCTGCTATACAGCAATTGCATGTAATATTCAACACTTCAACACAATGAACAATGAATCGAACAATTTACACAATGTTATAATGGCCAGCAATTCAAATAGGCATTTTCGAATCTCAAACCTGTGGTCGATGGGAGTAGAGCAGTTGTTCCAATAAACTTGTTTTCCCAATTCCCTTCATCCCACAAACAATCACGCGATGAACCACCCCTTTCACCATGATCGCGTCATGTAATATGGACTCTTAGAACCACGGCAAAGAAGAAATTATTTAATGGAATCAGTGAAAAAATTTATAACTGTTCTATCCGCCGAGAAGGCTAGCGCTGCGCTATAAGCAGCAACTACTGTGTGTCCGACCCAAAATGAAATTGAAGTGAAAGTAGACGGCGGGGAAACGAGAGAATCCTGCATTCCGCCACCAGATCCACTCCCGCGAACTCTCTATTCTAAACCAAAACTTGATGTACCTTTCTCGCAAAAACTTCAGCTGGCAGATATTTTAGCAGTCTTATTAAGTTATTAGCATTAGAATGTGAATACTACTTGGCTATGAGTCACGCTAATATCTGACTAATACTTCAACCAGTAGTGGCCGGTTTGACCCAGCAGTAAGTAATATTTTATCAACGTTTTTTTAATTATTTGAATTGTGAGCTACGCACGGTTGACGGCTTGTTAAAATTTTACACTACGTTGACTAAGTAAAGCTCTAACCGGTGCGATGCCGGTGTTTCCTATTAATGTGAAATTAAACTACACTACTGCATTTACACATGCCTGAGAACAAGGACTATTTACTTGATCCCGTGTACTCAGTAACATTAACCATGAACCGATGTTTAACTTAACAATAAAGTTGTCTATCTCCAAAGCCGGTCGCTTAGAACCAAAGCTGCTTGCGAGCCCTTGAAAATCTGTAAAATCAATACGTGTATTTACGCACTCAATTACACCAGTCAAAGTATTACGGTGAATGCACACGCACATGACATTGATATGATTCGATAAGTTTTTGCTACAATAGTTTGATTTCATTAATATTTAGGCTTCAAGGGTTTCATTGGTTTCAGGTGGTCAAACTGGATGTTGATATGGAAGAGCTGGATTCGAATTCTTCGTCTTCAGCTAGCAATGATGATATGGAGTCAGTGAAGGAGATTATTCAAAACACACTTAATGAGTTCTTGGCAACTATTTCCTCCCGTGTCAGTAACAATTCAAATCTGGGCACTGCATTTGCCGAAAACGGAGAGAATCGAGGAATTGATGGAGTTGAGAAAAGCAATTCCTTGCAAGTGAGCAGAAAACGAGTCAGTGTTTCCGGGCAACAAGGAGTTCTAAGAAAGCGAAATCGGTCTGAAGCTGAAGCTGACGGCAAACATAGATGCAGCAACAAAAAATGCGAACACACTTCGAACGAAATTGAAGATTTGCCTAAAACTCTGCATTTCTTCTTTCAAATTGCAGCTTCGGGAAAGAATAGGTCTTTCGGAATATGCAAAGATTGTAAAGTTAAAGCCGAGAAATATCTAAAGGTGACAGCAATGTTATTACTTCTTTATGTCACAAAGTACTTTATTTGTTGCTTGGTTTTTTTCTTGAATGTAATGTTTTTGGATTCATTTAAATTGAGCGAATAGGATGCCCAGGATGCCATCAAGCAAAATAAGCCAGTTTGTGCAATTCCGACTGAATTGGGTAGTGTTTCGTCAATAATTGATCTTGATGACGATGATGGTAACAATTTAATTTAACGAGTTTTGTCTAAACTGTAATCAAACTGGTCTCTGACTTAGCTTCTCTGTTCTGTTGTAGATGATGATAACCTGCCTTCTGAGATTATGCAAGCCCCAATTAATTTCGAAGAAACGTTGGATGCCATAATCGCTTCTTTTGGTCTCGAACAGCAAACTGCCTTTATCAAAGAGGAACTCACTGTCGAACTGAGCGAATTAGGTGCGAGGAAATATTTTTTTATTCTTTAAGCAGTTTGAAATCAAATTCGCGCGAAGATGAGTATTTTCAGTTTTAGAGCTTTGCGTTTTTAATTTTTGTTTTCTTAACTGCTTGAAATGACGTGCGCGCATGCGCATTTTCCACTCACGCCTTACATTAAGGAAGTATGCAATCGCAGTTTATATGTGGCAGTTTTTTTTATTGGAGCGTAGAGGAGGCTTTCAACCAAGAAGTGATAGCTTTCAATGATATCAACAATGAGGTGGGGAAATTACTGCAAGGATTTGAGAAACTGACTGGACCAAGATACAGGGTGAGTCGAACGCTATTATTTGTTGCATCTGGTCCTGTTTCGTGTACATTTCGAGTACAAATCCGTTGGTATTAAATTGTAATCCTGGTTTTGAAGGTTTGCCTTCAACCATCCCTCGACATTGACGAATATGGACAAGAAACAATAATTCCACTGTCACCGTCCGAAGTCGAGAGGAATAATGACATTCTCAAGCTCCATTTTCTCTCTTCACAAGCAGATGCGATTGACTTAACTGATGACGTGGATGACAATGAAGTAAGCATTGCTACAACGACTGCACTAGTGCATGTCTGTCCTGCTTACAGATTTAAAAGCTAAAGGGTGAAGTGAGTTTCTAATTATTGTAATGTGTAACTTTCTGTGGGATGTGACACTGTCTTTGTGTTTGCTTTTATTGTATTTTAGGTATAAAGTAAATACCTCCAGAGGGGTTGTATTACTATATACTTTATAACAACGTTTCAGGTCCTTGAAGTACAGCCTTCTTGCGACACAGCCACACAAACTCTTGCACCTACACCAGTCGTTGTCCCAGAATTAGAGCCAAGGGTTGGCGACAAGATGTATGTCTTGAATGTAAGTACCAATAAGTACGGATCCGGACCGGTCAGTTTTGAATGTCCTCTTTGTTTCTTCTTCTTTCTTTAACTTTAAAATTGCACAGCTTACACACTAAACTAGAAGTGTACTGGGAACAGACAACGTTAATCTCCACTTTTTTTTAAAAGTTAATACTTTTGAGTAGAATTTTAATTTTGATAATTTGTGGGATTTATTAATTCTGTAAATTATTATTTGTCAATCATATATGGTAAGATTTAATCTTGAGCAATTTCATATTTGTATCGGTAGTGTTCGACTCTGAATTCTTGGATTCTTGGAGAAGTTATTGGAATATGCACTGACAACAAGGTAAGATCGACTGCGACTATGCTAAATCTTTTCTTGGTTTTCTTGAATATTATAACTGGGTTTACAGATTAGGGTTAAGTATGACATGAAAGTGCCAAGTCATCTGAATGGCATGAGTGGCCCGAGGACGCCAATACAAATAGAAAAGAGCCTAAGTGCTATGCATTTGGCTTGCACCTATCCTTGCGAATTTATTCTTCCGGTTGGTACACGTGTAATTGGCCTTTTTGAAACTGAATTCCGATCTGCGTCAGCCAGCAAGCGTAGTAATTACTATGCCGGAATAGTTGCCGAACCACCAAGTAGTCAAAATAAATACAGGTTTGTAGTGCTCCAATCACTCATTTTTATCTGAGGAAATATTTGTAAAATTAAAAATGTTTCTAGATATCTAATTTTCTTTGATGATGGTTATGCGCAATATGTGGACCACAGTAACGTTTTTCGTGTTTGCCAGTCGTCTAAGGAAACCTGGATAGACGTACATCCAGACACGCAGGACTTTATCAAAAGCTATGTGCGTAACTATCCCGAGCGTCCAATGCTGAGGCTCGTGAGAGGTCAAATTGTAACAACAGAGTACAATGGTACTAGGAATTCTAATTAGCTAGGCACATACATGGCTGGCGACTTAGATGCTAATATTTTTATTGAAATTGTTGTCTTAGGGAAGTGGTTTAGCGGAAAGGTCTTGGAAGTGGATTGCTCACTAGTGAAACTACAGTTTATTAACGACAATAGGAAAGAATGGATATACCGAGGGTCCGCTAGACTGGCTCCTCTTTATAATCAGCTTCGAAGGCTGACAGAAGCCACCTGTACTGGTCGTCCAGCAAAGCACCTGCGTGTAAACCATTCATTAATTTGAATTTAAACAATACATTTATAAATTTATATTTTCCAACGGAAATTGGGTTTTGTTTTAGACAAAATTTACGATTGAATGTTTTCCGGACGACTTTATTAGAGGTAAGCAAACTAGCCGTTTTTGCTATGAATATGTATGTACTTCTATTCAGCTTGTTTGTAGATGATAATATGGCGGAGAGTTCTGGAGGGCTAACCCGACTGTCCGACGATGAGGAATATCCTAACTCAAATATGCACAATTCCTTTCTGTCTTCACTTTCAAACTCTTTGAAAGAGTATGAAGGGAAAATGCATGTGGGTTATATTAAAATGTTGAAACCTAATTCAGCCCAAAAGACAAAAGAACAGATTTGCTAAAGTGCTATTGCTTTCATTTCCAGCTCCGTCAAATCCCGAGCTCAATTGCAGGACCACGCCCCTATCTTCCCCACAAGTGCAATTCAACTAACTGTGTTCGTAATTTTGACGAACATAGCCCAGAATTGAAGAACCTGAATCCATTGGCTTATCCAATGTATATGGGCTGGAGTCGAAGCATTGTAAAACGTCCAAAAACCGGCATTTACTACACTAGTCCGTGTGGAAAAAGACTGAGAAACTATGATGATCTCCACGTATACCTCACAGAAACTGACTGCAATCTTAGCATTGATTTTTTTTGCTTTGATTTCAGCGTGGATTGTATGAGTGATTTTATTCCTACACAGCCACTACGTGTAATTAAGGTATGTTTACAGTGCAATTTTTATTTTCGGCATTTCATTTAATATTTGCCATCTTTCAAGCCATGATTCTGTTCTAGGATATTTCCTTTGGGAAAGAACTAGTCAATATTAGTAGTGTCAATTCAGTTGACGATAGTTCTCCAGATTTTGTAGACTATACACGAGAGCGACTCCCTGCGCCGGACGTCGCCATTAACCTAGATGACGAATTTTTGTCATGTTGTGATTGTACGGATGACTGCATGGTAAATGACGAAATGAATATAGACAAACCACACAACCACATATTATTACTTGCTTAAATACAGTTACTTGCTTAAAAATCACAGGACAAGTCCAAATGTTCTTGTTGGGCACTGACTATGCAAGGAATACAACAGAATCCATTCGCAGCAAAGGGGTTAGAGAGAGGATATGAGCACAGGAGACTTATTGATCACATTGTAACGGGTATTTATGAATGCAATCACAAGTACGTAATTTTTACAGACATTGCAGTGGACAAGTCAAGCCACATGCTTTAATTTTGCGGGTCGTATTCCTAAATCCTAAGAAAAGTTATTTTAATATTTTAAGGTGCAAATGTAAAAAGACTTGCTCGAATCGTGTTGTACAAAATCCTTTAAGACTGCAACTTCAAATCTTCAAGACCAGTAACAAAGGGTGGGCAATTCGTGCTCTTAACGACCTTCCTGGTGGAACGTTTTTGTGTGTTTATGCTGGACAACTTTTGACAGATCAAGGAGCCAATGAGGTATTTAATACTTTACCATCTTTCAAGTTATAGTGAAATACATTGCAAGCTTGAGTCTTGTTTTTCAGGACGGGGCAACATATGGCGATGAATATTTGGCTGAGTTAGACTATATAGAGGTGGCTGAAGAAGTTAAGGATGGTTATGAGGCTGATGCAATTGAGCCATCCTTGAATTACGAGAACTCACAAGATGGTGGTAATTTTTTATTGATTAAGTGCTGTCATATTGTTCCAACGTGATGAAGATTGAATATAAAATTATTATTTGAATATCAGAATTTGCCTTTCCAAGGCAGAGAGGAAGATCTGCGAGAAGGCATTCCGGAGGCAGTGATTGTGCATCGAGATCAGGTGAGCTACCTTGCCTTTTATCATAAGGTATAGAGTTTAGACTTTAGGTTTCAATCGATATACAGGAGTCAAAAACTTGACCAGGGGTTCTGAAAGTGTCCCGACAGTAAATACACGAGAATTATTCGGTCAGGATGATGGAAAGTTCATTATGGACGCAAAGGCAATTGGAAATGTTGGGAGGTATTTAAATGTGAGTCGTTAGCATTATTTTTGCAAATTGCTATTTGAACAATGTAATGGGGCAAATGTCTAATGCGATTTGACCATTGCAGCATTCCTGTCAACCAAATGTTTTCGTACAAAATGTATTTGTGGATACCCACGATATCCGCTTTCCTTGGGTGGCATTCTTCACAAGTAGACACATTCGGGCCGGAACTGAATTGACATGGGACTACAGTTACCAAATTGGCAGTGTGCCTGGAAAAACTCTTTATTGTTACTGTGGAACGCCAGAATGTCGAGGCCGTTTGTTGTAAACTAATAACTCTGATCTGTATTTTTCTAAAGTACTGAGCATATTTCTATTAAAACTATACACAACTTGGTCGGATTCCAGTTTCGTACGTGTTTTTGATGCTTTAAAGTTAGGCTAGGTTGCGACGTATGGCTTCGGCAACGGAACAGTTTGAGAATGTAGGATTTTTATGAATAATTTGGGAGTAATATTCAACAACAATAATAATTATATAAATAGAAATACATATATTACATCACTTCCTCGTAATATCGTAATTGTTACGTTCCACAAGCAAAGGATGCAGTATTCCGGGATTTAATAATGCGGCCGAATGGGTAGCGGATTTCAGTAATCACTAATCCGTAGCCCTTTGTTGGCAAGAACCAACTTTGATCCGTAATAGCACTCTCTACTATGCAATCCGAATACTGATGACGCTCAGGATTACACTTCTGTGAAAATATTTTAAGATGCATAAAGTTATATTTTTTTACACTTAATACCATATGTGGTATTGATTCGCAGATGGTAGATTTGGTCTAAAATATAATTACAGCTTAGTTAGAGTTAGAGAGATCGCCTTGTACCACCACCGACCAACCCCAAAACGGAACCCTAGCTCATGCATCCGGTTAAAAATGTTGGAACATTTATTTCATAAATAATTATTCAAAGATGTGCGTGCAGGTGCATTGCAATTGCAATGCAATAATGGCTTGTGTGTTCAGTGTGTTGCGTTGTTATTATGTAAAAAAAAATTGGCGACACATTGCACAACCGCATCTACATACGAGACGGACACGAAGCCAGAAATTTGTGGGGGAATGAGCGGCAGACAACAAACACAATACAAAGGCAGTTGGGTGAGAATGGCGGGATCCGGAGTTCCGAGCGGCAAGTTATTGTACTTTTTACCTCTGTTAATTGTAAGTTAAATCCAAATACCACTGGAAGGTTCTTTTAAACGGAATTCAATCTGCCGAAATGGACACGAGACGCAGTGTGGCTGGAACTCGAAATATGGAACTACCACGTCCAAAACAATCAAGTGAGCAACGAAGTACCTCTTCACGCCGAACATCCGAAAGACTGAGTTCCAGGAATGCGAATGTAACAAATGCAACTTTCGAAGGTAAGGGAGCCAAAATTATTATTATTACTAGCAAGAATCAGTACACACAAGTTTATTGTATGAACAGAGTCGGATTCTGACACCAGTTTGTCTATGTCGGATTCCCGTCATAAGAAGGCATTTGCAAAATATGCAAAACATGTTCCCCCACCAAGAATGTCAAATGCGGAGAATCGTGAGTTGTTTTGTATATGGAATGGAATCGCAGATTTGATTTAACTTTTAATAGCTTTTCTTATGTATTAAGTGGACGAATCGGCTCTATTTTTTAAAGAAGTCGAAGAAGGGAAACGGCAGCTACGCCATCCCGGTGTAGTTTACGGGATCAGATCAGGACGGTGTGTGAACATACGAATATAAACATTTATCAGGCAATCGACCTTAAGCCTGACGTAAATTTAATTTGGATTTCAGTGTAAGATGTGTGCCTCCCCCAAAACCTAGACCATCACAAACGGCAAATTTTGATCCCCCTGTCAGCACAGCCAAGGAAGTGACCCCATTGGATCCTCCCGACCCTGAAAACTTGAACGAGGAAACGACAACTTTTGATCCCCCTGTCAGCACAGCCGAGGAAGTGACCCCATTGGATCCTCCCGACCCTGAAAACTTGAACGAGGAAACGACAACTTTTGATCCTTCTGCCAGCGCAGACGAGGAAGTAACCCCTTTGGATTCTCCTGACCCTGAAAACTTGAACGAGGAAACGGCACCTTATGATCCTTCTGCAAGCGTAGACGAGGAAGTGACCCCTTTGGATTCTCCCGACCCTGAAAACTTGAACGAGGAAACGACACCTTATGATTCTTCTGCCAGCGCAAACGAGGAAGTGACCCCTTTGGATTCTCCCGACCCTGAAAACTTGAACGAGAAAGCGACACCTTATGGTCCTTCTGTCAGCACAGCTGAGGAAGTGACCCATTTGGATTCTCCCGACCCTGAAAACTTGAACGAGAAAGCGACACTTTTTGATCCTACTGCCAGCACCACTGAGGAAGTGACCCCTTTGAATTCTCCCGACCCTGAAGACTTGAACGAGAAAGCGACACCTTTTGATCCTTCTGTCAGCACAGCCGAGGAAGTAACTCCTTTGAACTCTACTGGCAACATAAGCGCTGACGTTGTAGCTGATGTACCCAAAATTAAGAAAACCACGGAGAAGAAACGCAGAAACCGAACCCTATTGTGTGCTCCAAGAATAAAAAAAAAGAAAAAGACAATCTCAAACCGGGTCATAGAATCTGCTTGTTCAACGCCCGACTCTGCCGGCGAAGAGCAAACATCAATTCATAAGAAGCTACAGAGGACTAGGCGCCCTCAGTCATCTCTGTCGCAAAGCAGTCAATGCAGCCAAGCACCAAGCTTTTATTCTACATTCGTCAAAGGCCTGACGCAACAAGCTGGTAGCTCAAGCATGCCGAATATAAATTCCACGAATATTTTCAAACGCAAGGCAGATTCTTACCAGCAAAGTCAAAGGAGTGAAAGTACTGGGATTTCAGAGAAAGTGTTGGAACCAGTAGCCCTACATGAAGACGAGAAAAATTCCCAAGCAAAGACTGGGTCAAGTGACTCAGAATCATCCTCCCCGGAAGACGACTACACGACTGATAACGATGACATAGACTCCTCGAGTGAAGAAGAGGATTCAAATCAAGCTGGACCAAGTTCAACCTCAGCAAGAAAACCACAAAAGAAGGAAAAGAAAAGCCCTCTATTTAGCAATGATAACTTGGTGAGAAAAAGTGGCTTGATTCAACTTCTCGACCGATTTTATCCAAAGAAAAAGTTTTCGAGAAAAGTGATAAATGCATTACTCAAAAAGTTTACACAGGAAATGAAAGTAGTGTTAGATGATGCAGCCTCAAAAAGGGTAAACGCAAATGGAATGTTTTCTTTTAGAGATTTGGAAGCCACACTTGTGAAGCATCAATTGATTTCGGACGATATTCATTGCTTGCTAGCTACTATGGCTGCAGAGTTTAATACATCAATATTTGAAATGGCTAGAGGTCTTATAATTCCTGAAGATGATGAATTCGATACTAAAGTTTATGTCGACGATATTTGAATTAGATGCTAATCGCAGTGTAAGTAGTAAGGTACCGTTCGGACATGTATTCAAGTTTTAGGTTAATTGCGTAATGCTCATTGCATTATTAGGTTCTGAGACAGTATGATTTGTCTTATTAAAATAATATTCAATGCGAGTTGAAGTAAGTTTTACTAATTTTGAGATTTTTGATTTAAAACATTACTTTCTCGGTCGTATTCATTGTAGAGCATTTATGCGGTGGTATGTTATATGGCGGTATGGGTAATCGCAAAGACAACGAAGGGATTTCAATACTTTTTGTTTCCACACCATGTTGATTCTTTCCCATGCTCATCATGAACGCACATGGTCGTAAAATATTTCCAATGTTTACACCATGAAAATGTGTACTTCGCAGTCGCCTCTGGCGGTCGCAGTCACGAGGATGGATCACACCACTTTGAGCCCCGAAAAAAATATTGAATGGAATCCTTATTCCCTGTTTGGAGTGAGCAAATATTTGTCAGATCATCCACAATTATTTCTTGTGAGTCATTCGCAGTAAGCAAGTATTAAGTAGAGAACAACACGAGCCCAAGTCTAATAGTAGTTATCGTGTATCCAATAATTATCAGCTGACCACCAGATTACTCGCCACCACACTAAAAGAGTTCTTTCTTTAGATTTATAGTGTCGCCTTTGCTGCAAATAGGGTTAAGTTTTAGATAAACGTTAAGGATTTCTATAGGCAATATTGTGAGGAGGGATCAGCTATCTACCCAACGAGTTTACTGCAATCAATTAATCCGTGCCTTAAAATAATTAAACTCGGATGAGGCGTAACTTTCCTAGAGGAAAACCTTGAAGAGGAAGTGCTTGCAAAGGCAAACCAGTTAGTTGAGGTTGAGAAGGCGATCGCACATTCCAATTGCTTTACATTTAGTAGTGCTATATAGCGACTCAATTTGAAATCAGGGTAAATTGAGAACAGTTACTCTAGCACATGAACAATCAATCCGTTACAAAAGAAATTTTTTGATTTACTTCACTACCCTGATTGAAAAATGATCTTCAATAAAATTAAGTTCAAATTCAAGTGGATTTATTAATTGTACATAATTTGATTCAGATTGTTGACGACTAACGGTTAGGTTAATCAACAAATTGGTTTTAGTAATAAAATGCGAGGCTCTAGTGTAATTAGTGTAGTGTTAATTTTGGGGTTTGGGCTATGCAATTTTATACCGGATGCCGCTGGACTCCATCCAATTATTCTAGGTGAGTTTGGTTTAAATTGACTGTCAGTTTAATGTTAACATGTTTATTTGTTGCAGCGCGTATTATAACGCAAAACGCGTACATATCAACACATTTTTAGGTCTATGCAATTTATTCTTCCGGCTTATTGTTCGTTACGTGCATGTAATTTCAATTTGCACATCTGAAGATTTGACAATATTGATTATTGAAATATTGCAGTCCCAGGAGATGGTGGTAATCAAATGGACGCCAGACTTGACAAGCCCGCGGTTGTCCATTATATCTGTGATAGGAAAACAAAGGATTTCTTCAATATTTGGCTCAATTTGGAACTTCTAGTCCCAGTTGTTATCGACTGCTGGGTGAGAAAACTATTTCACTTTTTTAGTTCAAGTCCTGAACCGCGGACTCCACTAAATATCTACCTCAGAATTTGACAGAATTCAATTACCAATATAATAACGATATTGCTTTTGCAAGCGATTTTACTAGTATTTTCCTTTTTCGTTTAGGTTGACAATGTTCGACTCGTTTACAACATGACAACACGGAAAACTCAAAATAGTCCTGGAGTTGAGATAAGAGTCCCTGGCTTTGGCAACACGACAACTGTTGAGTACTTGGACCCTTCAAAGGCATCACCAGGAGTGTACTTCAGGGCAATCGGTATTCATATTTAACTCTACTACTAAAATTGGCGGCGTTTCTAGCTTATTCATAAATTTCTAGTGGAATTGTCTCTCATTCCGAACGGATATACCAGAAATGCTGACGTGAGGGGCGCACCATATGATTTTCGGAAAGCACCAAATGAAATGCACAACTGGCTTGCAGACATGAAGCAGCTTGTGGAGGATTCTTATCAAGAAAATGGTCAGAAGTCCGTCATCTTTATCGCCCACTCTATGGGTGCACCGTTATCGCTCTACTTTTTAAGTCAGCAAAGTCAATCTTGGAAAAACAAATATATCCGGGTCCGTTTGATTTTTTTTCAAAATAACATTCTTCCTAACATGCCTTCTATAATTAACTCATCAATTACTTGTACACAGGCGCTCGTCAGTCTTGCTGGAGCATGGGGTGGATCAGTCAAAGCACTCAAAGTATTTGCAGCAGGTATGGAAGCGAACTCTCAAATCTACAGAAATTGTTTGTAGAATGACACACGGATGAGTATTTTATTTATTCGCAGGTGACGATCTCGGAGCTTATCTTTTGCCAGCGCACACTCTTCGAGGATATCAAATGACTTCGCCCTCCACTGCTTGGCTTCTTCCTTCCAAACACTTTTGGAAAGACAATGACATTTTAGCGGAGATAACGGGAAAAGGAAACATCACTGTGAATAATTTTAAAGACTTCTTTGATACCATGGACTATCCCGTTGGCTATGAAATGTACAAGGACACAGTCAATTTACTTAGTGATTTTCCACATCCTGGGGTGGAAGTCCATTGCTTATATGGAAGTGGAGTTTCAACTGTCGAAAGGTGCCAACGTTTACCTTGTATTTGTTTTCTAAGTCTATTTAATCTTCATTATACTCTCAGGATGAATTTTAAGGACGTCACGTATTTCCCTGACAAGCCAGAAATAGTGAATGGAAATGGAGACGGAACGGTGAATCTCAGAAGCTTGAGGGGGTGTCTGGAATGGGCTGGGAAGGAAGCTCAAGATATGAAAATGAAGAAAGGATTTTCCCGCAAAAAGATGAAGAAGCATTCGTACTTGCGCAGCAAAGCGCGGAAGACGCACAAAGTGTTCAATGAGGTAAGGAATTCATTCTAAAATTTTAATTTCGTTGAACAACTACAATTTAAGTCAATTTACTGTTCTTCTCATTTTAGGAGTTTCCTGGAGTCGATCACATGTCGATATTAGCTAACGCTGATGTTTTAGCATACATCAAGCAAACAGTCGGAAGTATTAATTACGAAGATTCACTCATGAAATGACTCCAACCTCACGCAATGGCGTTGGTTGCTAACTTATTCTGTCCTGCACTTATGAATTGACCGTAGGTTTGATAGCCTAGACATTGACCTTTTTGCACCTATAACAGTTAGCAAGCAAGCAAGCACTTGTTTATCGCATGTAAATGAACGCATAGTAACTATCTGTTCATTGAGATTGAGATAATAGAAAAAAGTTGAACACATCGCCTGTCGTCTCATTTAGAGATTAATGATCTTGTTTTTGTAAAATCCTAGTGTCGCAAGAGTGAAACGAGCACTAAATTGTTGGCTGCACGTGCAATTTATACTTAAAAGAAAATGATTGCCGTCTGCCGACATGTACTTAATATTACAGAAAATAAAATAGAACATTTATATGAATGAGATTGCATTCCTTTTTTCTTTGAAAAAATGTCCGGACTGAAACTCACAGCCAGTAAATTGAAGTACTCCCACACGTTCTAAAGTATAGTCATTCGTACACAGTTAGAATTCAACATAGTTGAGAAGAAGGTTATAAACAAACTCCCATTCCAGAGAATTCAAAGTTTAAGTCTTTGGCCTGATGCATGATGGAAATTAAATGGTGGGGGAGAAGATTTTGCAGTGCGGAAAGAAAAATATTACTAGTCCTATGTATTGCATTTGACGTTGAGATTTAGTTTTGTATTCGGCTGCCTGCTCCACGGGAACTTCGTTAGAATTATCTGAGGCCACACCGAAGAATCGATGTCCGTAATGTTAGGCAATGCCCGCAGAAGAAGTGATGCGGCTCAGGGATTCACGGGAATCCTTGTGGGCGAATCTCCGGTATACACTCACTACCCGAATTTCGTCAATCGATAAATTTCATCTTCCATATTAGGTCAAACCATCTTCCCAACCCGACGCTGACGGATAAGAGTTGTGCTCCTCCCAAAAATATTATTTCCTTTTTTAAATAAAGCCAATTAGAGAAAACATTTATTTGTTTTGCTTGCTCCAAAAGTAAAGGAGTAAATTCTGGTTTACACAAAATAACTTCCTTTCAAACAATTTTACCTAGAAACCAGACAATAAAAAAGTTCTTCGATTTCGTCGAGTACTTTGCGAACTACAAATCGTACACTTCACGGGTCTACTTGATCATTTTACTTCATTCTTCACTTGATGCAATAAATCTTCCATCTCTTTGGCTTTCCCTGATTTTGAAATAATTGAATAGACAATTCAGATTTTCTGCACCCCTGACTACACACAAGATCGCATTGCCGACTCTTATCTAGCGTAAGTACATGTTTACTTAACGGTCGGGTTTCATTTTATTTGCAGAGCTGACATTGTCCTTCGTCCAGCCATTCATTCTTATCCCACTCTAGTATTGTTTGATTAGTAATTCAAGTTGAGAAAATAAATCGCTGGAACTGTTATCCCGGAATTATTTTAAGTTTCACGCAAAGCTTTTTGTCGGCTTGGACTTTTATATAACCTAATCCTTAAAAACTTTATTTTGAAATGTTCTTTTAAGAACTTAATTGGCCAAGCTATTGCTCACTAGCTATTGCTCACTAGCTATTGCATCAAATGTTGTTTCACAAAATGCTAATTAGTAACATTTTACACAGGTCATGATGGTTGGGAATTTGACCAACGTTATCAAGGAAAGAACATCCGGGTTCCTGTCCAGGTAAGCGTACATTTTGCAAATTAATGTAACAATAAAGCAACCCCAACCCGCGCACAGCACTCAAGCTTTTACACAACGAGGAGAGAAAATGCAACATTCGCCGCAACCCGCAACTGCAACTGCATGCAGCGCAAGCAGATTTCAAACACAATCAAATTTGTAAATGAGTTGTGAGAGTAAAAACATGTTCAGCACATTCAGCAGTCCAGTTCAAACTTATTTAGACCACTACTGACTAATTTTTATATGTACATTTTAGTAATGTTAAATTTGAGGAATTTGGCATCAGTCAAAAAGGAGAAAAAGGTTTGGATGGCAGGTAAGTAACAATTGAATCACTGAACTACTATAAAAACATACGCACGATCTAAGCTTCAACGTTTTAATTTACTTTACTAAGACCATCTGTCGGTGACGATGACTGGCAATCGATTGACTCTCCAACAATAGAAAGGCCTCCATTGCGACACATTGATAAATATGTTCGACCTGAATTTCCATGTTGTGATATGTCTAAGAGATACACCGTCGCACTTATGGCGAGCATTGGATTCATGATATCATTTGGGATTCGATGCAATTTGGGCGTGGCAATTGTCAAAATGACCGAAAACAAAACGACGGAGGATGGAAATTACACGGTAGTACATTCAAACACAGAGTATCTTGTAAATTGTATGTTGTGCTTACTTACAAATGCGCAAATGTTCCAGAAACCCGATTTTACCTGGGGGAAAGATGTGATGGGCGTTGTGGAATCATCGTACTTCTGGGGCTATCTGCTAACTCAAATCCCAGGCGGATTCCTCGCTGCGAAATATCGTCCAAACTTGTAAGTCAATAATTTAGAAATTTACAGGACTTTAAAAATAAAATTACTTATGCTATCTTTTAAAGAATTTTTGGAACAGCCATTGCTTTGTCTGCAGTGCTTAATCTCTTGGTTCCAAGCGCAGCACTAAAGGTAAAGTATTTTATATTTAAATTTTTAAAATTAAATAATAAACAAAGCACATTTTTCTTTTCCAAATATATTTATTTATTTTATTTATTTTATATTTTATTTTATACATAAAATTTTTAATACATTTTAAAGGGGTATGGTGTTTTGATGATTGTCCGAATATTCCAAGGATTGGTTGAGGTAATTATCAAAGAGCTTCTAAAATGTGAAGAAATTGAAGAATTAACACTGTGATTTTTAGGGGGTGACATATCCTGCTTGTCACGGAATTTGGCGCTGGTGGGCTCCCCCATTAGGTGGGCAAGAAATTTTTTGATGCTGTATATAGTCAAAATGCCTGCGAATTGCATAAGCTAAGTTTCCAATGCTATATGTTGTAGAACGGTCTCGACTTGCAACTCTAGCATTTTGTGGATCATATGGAGGAGCAGTGGTCGGAATGCCGGTTTCTGGATGGCTTGCAGACGGAATCAGCTGGAAGGCACCGTTTTACTTCTACGGTAAACGTTCTCAGTCAGTATAAGCTCTGAAAGTTTCCACAAAAGTTTAGTAAATTAAGCTTGAAAGGATGTGCATATTACTTTGTAAGTAGTTTGCACTAATTCTTGAAAATGATCATCTGTGTGCTGGTCTGATTCAGGGGTTGCTGGGATAGTGTGGTATTTCTTTTGGCTATGGCTGGCGTTTGAACGGCCATCCAAGCATCCGACGATCTCTGCACAGGAACTACATTATATTGAAAAAGCAATTGGTCCGATGTCCGCTAAGCCACCAACTTTTCATACAACACCTTGGAAAGATATTTTTCATTCAAAACCGGTTTACGCAATCATCGTTGCAAATTTCTGCCGTTCTTGGACATTCTACTTGCTCCTCCTGTCGCAACCAACTTACTTCAAGAAGGAATTCAACTTTTCTTTGGCAGCGGTATGTCAGTTTCTTTACAATATTGGTCATAGTATTACACCAGGAGCCGATTTGAATAACGCTTTACAATTCAGGGCGGAACTTTGGCAGCTTTACCGCATTTGTTGATGACGATGGTTGTTCCAGGTAAATTGAGGTCGCACTGGCGAGTTTGCTTTCAGAAGTTCTCATGCCCTTTATGTTGTTTTCTACAGTTGGTGGAATCCTGGCAGATCATTTCCGAAGGAATAACATTATGACAACAACCCAAGTCCGAAAAATATTCAATTGTGGTGGATTTGGATTGGAGGCGTTCTTTCTCATTCTGGTTGGACTCTCTGGGGATAGAAAAGGATTGGCATTAATATCATTGATCTTGGCGGTTGGTTTCTCAGGATTTGCGATTTCGGGTAACGCTATTCTTATTACAAAATTATTTAAAATTTGACTTGGTACGATTAGTTTTTTAACTGCTCAGGTTTTAATGTGAATCATCTGGACATTGCCCCTCGGTACGCCGGCATATTAATGGGAATCTCGAATGGAGTTGGAACGCTGTCTGGGTTACTGTGCCCAATTGTCGTGGAAAAGATCACACATGACGACGTAAGCAAATTATGATAGCTTGATGGAATTCAGAAAAATAAAATAGTATTGGGTATTTGCAGACCAAGGAAGAATGGGCGAGCGTATTTTTCCTGGCGGCATTTATCCACTTCTCTGGTGTTATCTTTTACTGGATTTATGCTTCCGGCGATCTTCAACCATGGGCCGAACCTCAACCCGAATATTATGAAGATCCTCAACAAAAGGAAGAAGGAAGAATGGAAACTACAGCTCTGAACGAGGTAATGGTCAAATAACACTTAAAGGTCATTTGCTCCAATATTTTATCTTGCATTAAAACATTCAGGCCCCAGCACCGGGAGGATATAGCGCCACTTCCTCAGCTCCAGCTGCTGTTGATTGGACAAATGCTTGGCCAACTGCACCTAACCCAAATCCAAGTGCAAACCCGTTCATCAATTATCAAAACCAAGGAGGTCAAGGGTTAGATAGTCATGAAGATTAAAGAAGAAAAGCGGAAGCCCTCGTCACTTGCTTGATTTCATGAAGAAACGAACCTATTAAAAAAGAAATTGCTTCCAATTCATCGGACTGGAAAATGTATGCTACTCACTCAAATACATTGTCAACGGACACAATAATGAGACGACAATACATAAAAATATAAGGTAATATATACACCTGGTATGTCCAGAAAAGGCGGCTAGTATTCCAGTAGTAAGTCTAGTTGTGAACTCTGTCGTAATTTTAAGGGAACGAATGAATGCAGCTGACAATATGTGCTACGGCGGGTGATACTTGTGAACTATATTACAATACTGCTTAGTGGTAGTGGCAAAACAATAAGTCCGACAATATTACCGGCGAAAGTATTACAATTGTGTCGTTTTCTCTACATGCATATAAAAACTGTTTGTAAAATTCTGAATTTGGAGTCGGCAATCGCGCATCGGGATAACTGGAAATTGTAGCATGGAGTATACAGAACTGCAACCACCAAAAAGATTACCTCAAATCTAACGATTGCATAGGCCATGTGTAGTTCGTGTGGATTAAAGGTGTAATAATTAAACAAATCCAAACTCCAAATTCAGAATTAGTTGAATGCTGAAAGGAATGTATGATAGTTCTCTATTTAATGTCGTATTTAATCTGTCAATCACCGGAACCTAAGTGCCTTATTCAGTGCCGACAACGCGTGGAGTCCTTTCGCAAGAGCTGATCATAATTTAACCGAATTTTATGACGATTAACTTGTGGAAAGGAATTCCGTGACCCCATCTCGTGAAAACGTTGGACGAGTTAAAACATATACCGATAACGGGTAACATTACGAGGAAAAAGTAGAATTATTGCAAATTGATTCTAGACTTATTAACAAAGTTCACATCATCCGAGGCCATCGTTTGAAATGGAACAAATCAGAGTTTAGAAACAATTTCTCTCAGAAATTTACCAAAATGTTTTTTTTGTAATGTTACCAATGAATATAATGCCGTCCGCTCAACGTTGGAAACCGAGTATGGGTAAATGCGAAAATCTCCTTTGATATTATTGATGCCGACCAATAAGTATTTAGGAGGAACAGAAAATGAGAAGTATTGCTGATCAGTTGTTTGTAAGAATGCTATCATTCTGCAACTAATTAGCAATATGTCGTTCAAAATGTGATTAAGATGCGAGAAAAAATATTCTCCGGAAGCGGAGTGCAGCGTAGCTGCGCACAAAATGAATAATTGGTGCAAATGTGAAATTAACAACGACTCGGGTACGATCATAAAAATATTGCTGAATCGATGCCTGCAATAATTTTAAGGGACTTTAATATTCCGTTTAATTACTGATGCATTATTTTACTTTACAACTGTCCTTGCAATATACTTGTATTCGGTAGTTAACATTTACGTTCCACTAAAGGTGTCCTCAGCTACGAATTAAAGTAATCCTGTAGAATGTGATATATTTTCAAGCAATTACGAAGCCAAAAGTATAAACAAAGTAGCACAACGTTATGTTCAAAAGTACAAATCTTTTAGACTGTAATCGCTGGAGTGACAATACTTAGCTTTAATTTGCAATGCTGCTGAATTTTCTTTTACGTGTATATTACGAATTTGAAAAATCTCAATATAAAGACAATAAGCAAATACTCATTCACTTAGAACAATAAATCCCTCACGCTTCCTATTTAGGAAGGACTTTCGGACATTGAACTGTTTTGTTTAGCAAATTTTACATACAAAATCTGTGTGATAATGTGTAACATATTCAGTTGAAATAAAATGAATTTGGCTGTTTGTTTATTTTAAAAATGGTGTATTTATAATGATTAATGAACCAAAATTCTGATATGGAAATCAGATCAACACTTCATACGCTTAAAAACCCGGGACACAATAATGGTAAGTTCAAATTCAATGTTTTATTCGTTCATTTCATTCACTATGCTGACATTATCCTACTTACGGTTGCAAGACTGAAAAATTATATTGTCAGTGGTACAAAGGTTTATATCACAAAATTAGAGTACGAAAATGATTTTTTTCTTTGAGCATTCAATGCTATTGCAAAATTATAATCTTAATCCCTTGCGTTGTTGCGTTAAAATAAAATAAAATGGTAACCTGTACAAGGAATATTGCAGTTGCAACAAAAAATACTGATAGTACGAAAACTTCCTTGATGCACATCTCACTGAGAATTGTCACTACTGTCGGGAGAAAAATCCAAATCCTTTTTGACATTCCAAAATCCAATTGTTCCGTTCCTATAAATGAGTATATTGTAAAGGCTCGATTAATTTATGTTCAACTTTAGGCAACTGCCGATATTGTCAAAATGACATTCCCATAACTTGTCCAGTGGACATGGTCATTATATTTTGAGGCTCTAAGTTTCTACGACAATTGTTTAAACGGGACTGTGAAATTCTCCAAAATCCAACTTGTCCATTGCTGCATGCGGTCAGAATTAAGTTAGAGATTAATAATCAATGCAGTGGTCACCTTTAACTCCAATGTTTTAGCAATTTTGTTAATAATTTCAAAGATTAACTTACTCAGCACCAGTAAAAATGATACTGGAATTTCTAGTAATACAGTGCACGCCGCCCTTAGCTGCCTCGACCTTTCCTAGAAGTTTGCAAGTTTCCGTAGACCAAAGTTTCACATAACCGTCTTTTGAAGAGGAAAGTAGTAAACCATCGTTCCTGGGTGCAAAAGTAAGTCCAGTAATCCAACCCGCATGTACGTAGTTCATTACCTGCAGATAATAAATTATTCCAATTATTCAATACTGATTAAATTTCAGACTACAATCATAAACTCACATTAACCGTTTCACATTTGGCTATATCCCATTTCTTTATACATCTATCACGAGAACCAGAGAAAAGCATAGACCCAGACAGAGCCAATGATTCAATGCCATCATAGTGGGGTGGGTCCAATGTAGCTCTGGGTGGAACAGCTGAATTCAGGTCTGCTTCGGTGGATCGAAACTCGAAAACTTTCAAAAATAAAAGGCAATTACACACTTTCGGTAATGATTGTAGTGATTTTGGGGAATATACAGCAAATATAATTGTATTGTATATAAACTCATCTAATAAAACAATAATTTCAGTAATACCTTTCATAGTGTGGTCCTTTGACCCTGTAATAAGAATTTCTTTTTTTGTAGTGTCTTCAGATGCCATGCAGGTGACTTGTGCGTTGTGCTTTCCATTGAGAAGCCCAACGGATGAGAAACACCTCAAGTCCCATACGCGAACGTGTTGATCGAATGGCGTATACATAACAAAAGATCTTTTCGAGGAAGCAATGTCAGTAATAACACGCTCGCCATGGGGCACCTGAAGCATTCGATTGTTCGGGTCAAAATGGTGGTGGCCTGTTCCATCAATGGGTATTCCGGAAGACCTGATAATGAAACAAACGCGTTTTTAGTAAATAAGTTTAAATCAACTAAATAATTAAATCTTGATCCTTACTGCAATGTTGTGACACATTTATTTTGACGACTGTCCCATATTTTTATATAACAAGAAGAGGCGGTGAGAATCCAGCGTGACTCTTCCAAGTATCGAACGCAACTGACAGTTGAAGGATGGCCTACTAGCGTCTGGATTTCAGTACCAGTGCCTAAATCCCACAATTTAACGGTTGCATCTGTATATACAAAATCAATTCCAGTGAGTACTCAAAATTAAGGAAACTTGTAAATCAGGGCTGGGCATATTACTTGTAATTAGAGTACAAGTAATTCGAATTACGTAATCGGATTACATTTTTGTAATATGTAACTTGTAATTGCAATTATACGGAATAAATATGTAATTTGTATTTTGTAGTTGCAGCTTGGCGTGTAATATGTAACTTGTAATTTGTAATTTTCAAAATTTTACTAAAAGTAATACAATTACATTCGAAATCACAAATTACATTGATCCATGAGAAATCATTGCTTCTGACGGCTGGCAACATATGAATATGTGCGCACAATTTTAAACTTTGTTGAAATGTAATTTGTAATATGTAATATGTAACTATGTATGAGGGAAATTTCGGAATGTCTCTGTGAGAGGTATTTGGTGAACCAGACTTGGTCTGGTTATAAGGAATTATGTAAAATTATAGCACCTTTGCCTCACTATCACACTGTACATTCCGACGTCGGATTCGTCCAAATAGAATATGTACAACGTTATGCATACATACATACATATGTAATATGTATTACACGGAAAGAAAAATGTAGTTTGTAATTTGTAATTGCTATTACACAGACAGCAATTTGTAATTTGTAATTTTGTAATTGCAGCTCGACGTGTAATTTGTAATATGCAATTGCAATTACTTCCCAATGTAATATGCCCAGCCCTGTTGTAAATGAAGTAGAAGTAATTTAAAATTACCCTTTGAAGCCGTAAAAAGTCTATCTTGGGTTGCATATATTGATAGTACAGGCTTGGAGTGACCGTTAGCAATGTGTGTTTGAATCAATGGGCTCTTGTATGGTACCTTAAGAATTAAATTTAAATTTAAGTAACCTAGAAAAGTCGTTTCGAGATATTTTCGGTTTGCGTTTAGGATACGACTAGCTGTACCTTCCCGGGATATGAAAGAATGAGTCCATTCTGAGTGGTAGGTTCAGAACTTGTCGCCATCGATGAAGTCAAGCGCTGGAAAACGTCATTATTAGCACCCAGACCAGATCTCCTCACCGCACCTGGTGATCCAGGAGGAGAAGCTTCAGGTGATTTATCACTGGAACAACCATTAACTGGTTTACCCTACTAATGCTCAATTATGATATGTGTACTTTAGCAGACTGAGACGGGCGTACCTGCTAATAAAAGTTGTATTTAGGTCAAATACTTGTCGCTGATGCTTGGAAGGAGAACTGGGAGCAGTGCCACCGTAGGGACGGTTCGGAATGTTTAAGGTGTTGCGCCCTTGAACTTTTCCAGTGGTAAATGTATTACTTCGCTGAACTCCTGTATCAGATGCAACATAGGTTTGTCTTTGGAATTGACCAGGTCGAAGCATTTTTCTGGGAATACTTTGTACACGGGAGACTCCAGGATTAATGGGCGGATGTGCATTTAGAACTGGAAAGTGTAAGGGTGCATCATCATTCGCGTCCGATAATGTATATGTTCCACGTCTTTGAAATCTATAATGTAAATGTAGATTTCATTTATTCAAGGGAACATTATTGATGAATTTGAAAAGCGCACCTTGAAGAATCCCTAAAAGAATTAGTTCGACTAAAACCAGATGATAAAGCCGGTACGTCATTTGGGTTAACTGTTAAAAAAACCGGAACATTAAATTCAAGGCAGGTAAGCAGCAAAACTTCAAATAAACACGACACTTACGGAATGAATTTTCAATGTCCTCTGCGTTTCTGGAGGCCGTCGGATTTGGATTATGGAACGGGTCGCCCAGCTCTTCAAACCCATTCCGACTAGAAGTCAATCTTCGAGATTTATTTGTAACCATTGTTGACGGTCCGGGTACAGGTTGCCCATAAGGTTTCCAGCAAGGTTCAGAATAGTGGTCGCCGAGAAATAACCCCCTCTTGGCAATTGGCAGCCTTGAGATGTCAACAGATTCTTCCACTAAACTGTAGAATTCAGGATAGACAAGACGTTTGCAAAAAAAAATTTAAAGTAAAAACCAATTTGGACAAAGAAAATGTCTAGGCATGCTTTTATGTCAAAATAAATAAAACCAATGCAATATGTATGTTAGGCGGTACTGGTACGAAGAGTAGCACTTGTGATTGTAAAGCATTCCGGTGGAATACGAGTTTCGAATTTCATTCCAAACTAAGAGTATAAAAACCAGGAAACTGAAAACAACGAAGGGGAAGATAGTGATGTGATTGTCAATGATTTGTAAAAAATGAAGAAAACTGTGTTGTTGTACATGCGTGTAGTGTAATTTTGACAAGCAAGGTGAGGGTGAGGTTTTAAAGGTCAAGGTAAGGATAACAATGTAGAAAAAAGGTACATCCAGAAAACGTTGATCACTAATGCTAAAACCATAGTGTTTTGACTTAAATTTACCTAGAGAATGGGTGACTACTCACTTCTAAAAATCTTTCCAGCCACTACGGGTTTACTTTAGCGTATACGCATTTGCTACAATATTATTATACTAGAAACTAGACTCTACTATTATATACTATGCTATTACTACTAAATATAGAATGCAAATCCTGATCTATTTACCCCAAACCCTATTTAAAAACTGAACTAGAAACTGTGAAATAGTTAGTAATAGTTGCACTAAACTATTATTTTGCCAGATGACTAAGAAGGAATAGTAGATATTCGGCTTGAGATACCGACCCTATATGCTGACGGACTAGAGCAATTCAAATTTGTATACAGTTCATACCTCTGCGGAAATGCATGGTCCAGTGCAAAGTTATTCATGGGGCTGCCAGTAGGAATATTTTGACTCTGGTATGTGACATTTGAAAGATTGTCCGAATGGAACGACCCGGCCTTACTCAGCATTAGCATTTCTCGCAGCCTTTTGACCTCGTTACTCAGCTGTTGAAGTTCAAAATCCATCCCATGATGTAGAAAATAAAAACAATGGAAAATGCGACTAGTTTAACCAATCTTACCAGAATATTTTCTTGCTCGTGGGCTTGAATATCCTTCGTGCAAGTCGAACTGTGTGTTAGTTCATCGATCAATTGCAAGTACATTTTCTCCAAAATGTATCCAAGTTCTTCCTTGTTTAGCGTTGAAATAATATTTGACAAAGAGTCCCCAGCTTCCTGATTGCATACTGTAACTTCCAAATCCATGATGCTCTGCTGGCATTCACTTATTTTGTCATCAAGAAAGCGAAGAGTATCCTCAGTAGTTTCGATATGATCGGTAAGGTCATTAATTTCCGCTGAATTCACAATATGCCCGAGCCTTGAAGCTCTGTCCGCAGTCAGCATGTCTACACTCGCTTGAGCTGACTTCCTCTGATTGATGTATTCTAGCATACTCTTCTCAATGCTCAGGATGGTTTGCTTCAAAGACACTGTTTTTGCCAACCGAGCTTGCAATCCACTCCATTTAGATTTGGCTTTAACCGGTGAGTATCTTTTCAAGTTTTGTGAGGCAGTGGGGGAAACACCATAGGCCAATGCTTTTCGCGCAGTGGCATTTCGGCTCTGCTTCTTTAGTGCATTTACCTATAAAGAAATCGATTAATTTTCATTTTAAAAATAAAAGTTTACACCAACTATTGCAAACATCATCAGCAGCGTGGTCATAAACAAATTGATGTTTGACTCACCTCTTCGTGTTTTCTCTTCAAGACTTGCTCCTTCATTCGGTTCTCAGATTCCAAAGTTCGGATCTCAATGTCTTTCCTTCTTTGTGCTTTCTTAAGCTGGGCAATTTCTTTATTCCTCTGAGCTTCAACATCACGTCGCTTTGCGTTTTCCTCCTTAAGTTGGTTCATTAACCGAACTTTAACTCTTTTCATGTTTTCTACTTCAGCGCGGAGTGTGTTCATTTGTCGCTCATGCTGCCCTTTATCCCTAATCATTTTCTGATGCTCCTTGTGAGCTGATTGCCATTTCTTCAATTCAGTTTGCATACCAATTAATTTCTTCTCGTAATCTTCCTTAACCTGCAAAAACAAACAATGTTGTCAAGTACAAGTCTGTGAACTTACTTCAAAGGCAGACAAGGGCTCACCTGATTAATTTTCCCTTGTGGAGGTTTTTGTAGCTGCATTGAGTTCAGGACCTTGTCTCTCTCTTCTTGTGTTGCTTTGATTTTGCTTGATAAGCACAGAAGTTTCTCTTCGTATTGCGCCTTCATTGCCTCCAGTCTCTTTTGGGATAATTCTAACTCATCAATTAGTCTTTGCTTAGTTCCAATTTCCGTTGTCAGATGTGCCAGCTGAACTCCATATTGACTGGAGTTGGAAGAAGTGTCGTCTTCGGAGTTGTCATCTGAACCTTCATCCTCTTGGCTAGAATTTTCGTGCTCGCTTTCTTCATCACTTCTTGCGTGGTATACACGTTTCATTAATTTCTTCGCCAGTCTTTCTTCTGCCTCCACTTCCTTCTTTGCTTCGTCCAGGAGGCCGGCAGCTGACAATCCATCGTTTGCTGTATCCAAACAATTATATGCACTAGATGTTGTCATTGATGTAATTGCCCTTGGAGAAAATGATGTGTTTAAGCCAGTAGCGTTGCCAGCAGCAATTTTCTGTCTGAGTTGTTCACATATAGCTTCAGATTCGTACAGTTTTGCACCCATTTCTTCAATTTCACGTAGGTACTTCTGGACCATCATTGAAATGTCACTGCTACTGCCAAGGTCTGCGTTATTGTCTGATAAGTTCCACGCTCCTGTTGCTTTCTCTGCTAAAAGTTGTGCATTCCTCGCTGCTAAAGTATCAACCGTCGCTTGCAATGCTTTGATTCTTCCTTTTAGTGTAGCTGCAAGAAAAATAAGTTACATAAGCACATATCCTCAAACTGCAGTGATGAATGCCAAAAGCAATGCCTAATTGCTGATTATTAAAATTTAATATAAGCTTGCTTACTAAGCTCCGTCAACAGTAGGATGTTCTCGTGGTAAGTATCCGTCTCAATCTCGTCTCCGGCATCTGTAATTGCCCTTTTGCCCTACAAATTAAGTAGTATGCAACCCGCCTTTAGTTTTAAGTAGTTTATAACTCAAGAAATTTTAAACTTACTTGTTTGTATTCGTGTAGTTCTGTCTCTAATTGTTGAATTTGTGCTCGCAAAAGTGCAATGGTACTTGAGCTCTTATCTTGATTAATGGTAACTCTATTTTTAATATTTCTAGCTCTATTGGCATATTTCAGAGTATTTAGCGTTTCGAGAAAATCTCTATCACAGGGTGATACGCAAGCGATTACAAGAGTCCTTGAATTCCCTCCAAGCGAATCCTGAAGAAGCCGAGTTAATTTAGAATCTCTATATGGAATGTGTGAAGCTTTCTTAGATCTGTCTCCAAGAGCTGATATCACATTTCCAAGAGAAAGAAGTCCACCATTGATGGAGATTCCTTCCTTGGCTCGGTCGCCAACAGCTCCAGTTCTTTTCAGTCTTTCAGAGCCTGCCAGGTCCACGAAATGAAACTTCGCTGAAAGAGTCTCAAGTTCAGGGACTGTTCCAGTGTCCATTTCGTCCTAAGTTAATTACATTCATACGGCAATAAAACGAAACTGAAAGATGAGCAGAAAATTATTTTGCAGCACGTAATAGTTTACCTCGTCGGAATGTGCAACTCGTTTTTGTACGATATGAAGAGTGTATATAGCATGAGAGCGGCTGGATTGATCATTCATATTAGTTGTGGCAGTGGTACGGGACAGTGCGCCTTTGTGCAAGCAATTCATTGCATCTTCAGCAGTTAATACTGATTTAGTGCCCACCCCCACTAAGTAAATCCCACCAGTTGTATCCTCACGAATTTGAATAGTCCCTGGTCCTTTTCTTCCGCTCTAAAATTCCGAATAGAAAGTGTCAGGTAAAGTGAAGTACAACAAACATCCAGTAGTTCGCATTTTACCTTAGCCATAACGTCGGGCTCAATCAAATCGATTACTTCCTCATTATACAACTCAACAAACTGGGCTGTTACAGTAAAATCTGGAGGTGTTTCTCTTGCTGTCAATGCTGCCTCTCTTCGATCCTGGATTGAACTAAAAAGGTAGCGCACTGCTCGAGGTATAATCCCTTGCGATTCTGATATTTGAACGGAATTGTGAGTTTCCACATCAAACCCGGTTCCCTGTTAGATTTATTATCCAAGAATATTTCTGTTTAAAAAAATAAATGCGAGTAGAATACAGCATTAATTTTTACACGTACCATTGTAAAGGTTTTCCCCGATCCAGTCTATACAACGCAATGTAAAGAAGACATTAAATTAGTACAACGCTAAAGCTTACTTTTAATACTAAATAATAAAATATTTCTCCTCACCTGCCCGTAAGCCAAGATAGTTGCATTATAACCCTCCAGGCACCCGTCAATCAATCCTCGGGTAACCTCAAATACGGATTCCTGAGTCGAATTGACGTCAAACACGTAATCATACGTAAAAGCATTATTCCCTCCAATCCAGACTTGCGGCTGACCAGGCGTGACAGAGGTACTATTTGTATTGGTAATTAAAATTAATTGCCGATTTCCATTTCCATTTGTTCAACAACTTACCAAAGTCGGCAACCATCTATTAATTCTCGAGGAATCGGAGGCCTGATCCTGAAATACGAGTAAAATAGAAATCATACATGCACTCAGCACAAACCGCAAGTCTCAACTCGTTTGAGGCTCATAAAACTATTCTTCAAATTAAAAATGGTAAAGGAAAAGACGAAATGCAATTCAAAAAAGTCAAACTTACCGAAGTGCTACCCGCACACTTGATTCGTCTGTAGCGGAAGCCATGACCCCAAATCCGAAATCCTGGATTTAACCTTGTCACATTTATGATGCCTTCGTATTCATGTAGTTCATGATCGTCTCGTCTCGTCCTCGTATTCACTGGTGAGGTGGGTAGTGCATGGTTGTCGGGATTGAGATTACCAGGGTAGAATTAATTAGTAGAGCCAGATTATCACTGCACTTATCACTAATTACCAAATTATGTAATTAAGGATGAAGGAAAGGAACCAATGGAGGAGTGCTAATGGGGGAAGCTGGCTTCGGCTGGACTTGGACTGGAACTGCCAGGACTTATTCTCGTATTCGTTCGCCTTTTTTTGTATTGATTTCCTCCAGATTGCATGCAGAGAGAGAATAAAAACGAGAAGGCCGTTTCCTCTGTGCAGTGGAGCATGGGAAAGCTCCCCTAGCTCAGCTGACTGCGAGGCGTACAGAAATACACACGGTTGCTGCTGCTGCATGGCAAGTTTCGCTCAGGTAGAAACTGGTAGCATTTATTATTGTTGGGGAATGTGAGATGGAGGTAGATGATAAATGTTGATAAACTTCTCTACTTTTCTAGTTTGGTCGAATATGTCAATACTTTGGATTTGCATAATCAGAGAACTTTGCCACGCTGACCTTCAGTGGTTCGCTAATATATGTGATATATGTGAACAAACCGTATTTTGTATTCTGTGTCAAATGGCAATTATTGGTGAATAACAGAGACTAATAAAATTGGTTAAAAAAAAATAAGTTTTTGACTAAAATTGACGACTTTCCAATATGTTTCTTTTTTGAAAGGTTTGCATTTATGATGTGCGGTAAAAGAATTACAAATCAAAAGTGCTTTGGCCACGGATTTGAAATTCACTAAAACATGAACAGAAATACTTACGAGGGAAGTACCCGTGCTGTAACCCTTGGATTTGGCTGAAACTTTGTCCACATGTGTAGAAACTATGTTTCGCAAAGTGTCCGATCCCAACGCTCAAATTCTGAATTTAGCCGAATTTTTTAAATTCGGCTCAAAATATTTTACATGTACAACTATTTTACGTAAAATCGTGACTTTTGTGGGTTAAACGCCGTCCTGTTTTTTGAGCTTTGCAGTTCCGGCAGAATGCATAGAGCGGCATGGCGCGCGGCGCCGATTCGCTCGGTCGGCCTCGGCGTCCANCGGCCTCGGCGTCCACTCCGTGAATGCCTGTGTATTCCGCACAAACTGCAAAGCTCAAAAAACAGCACGGCGTTTAACCCACAAAAATCTCGATTTTACGGGTCACCCCATTTAAAATATTTCGAGCTAAATTTCAAAAATTCGGCTAAATTCGGAATTTGAGCGTTGGGATCAGACACTTTGCGAAACATAGTTTCTACACAAGGGTAACATGTGGACAAAGTTTCAGCCAAATCCAAGGGTTACCGCACGGGTGCTTCCCTCGTTAGTCTCAGGGTTACGGATGTACGTACTTAGATTGCCTATTATGACTGTCAACCAACTCCCAGGAATCTGTAGCACACAAATATTCTAAAAATTAATATGATCACGAATTACTCCTTGGCTTACCTACTTGTTTAATTTGTTTGGCGCATAACTTCTAAGACGCCTGGCTTTATTGCAAGTATAAGTGTGTATAATTTATTATGTGCGTAATACATTCTGCTATTGCTTTATAATATAATTCTCTTCTGTGTGTGTTTCGTTACGTATATGTAATACTAACGCATAGTATTTGCATTAGGCCATTTATGTAGACACAGTATTATACACAGGGCTTGGCATATTACATTGGAAAGTAATTGAAATTACATATTACAAGTTACACGTCGAGCTGCAATTACAAAATTACAAATTACAAATTGCTGCCTGTGTAAGAGCAATTATATATTACAAATTACATTTTTTTTCGTGTAATACAAATTACATATTACATATTACATTTCAACAAAGTTGAAAATTGTACGCGCATATTCATATTATGTTGCCAGCCGTCAGAAGCAATGATTTCTCATGGATCAATGTAATTTGTGATTTCGAATGTAATTGGATTACTTTTAGCAAAATTTTTAAAAATTACAAATTACAAGTTACATATTACACGCCAAGCTGCAATTACAAAATTACAAATTTATTCTGTGTAATTCCAATTACATATTACAAAAATGTAATCCGATTACGTAATTCGAATTACTTGTAATCTAATTACAAGTAATATGCCCAGCCCTGATTATACAGAAAATATATTGGAATTATTGTACATACCAGTAC